>MJUU01005233.1:45364-71479 GCA_002080025.1 Modiolus philippinarum
TCAAGTGTATTAATAGGAAACAAACCAAAAAAATTGTGACACATACGTAAACAATTATCGAATCAAAAACGGAATTCGCGATAGAAATCTAGAACCCAAAATTTAAAACACATAGCAAATTAAAAGAAGACAACGAAAACAAAACAAAATTGAAAAAAATAAAAAAAAGTTGAAGCTATTCTAATACAGCACAAGATTCATGTTATACGCAACAATAGTTCAATGGTCTTACTATGAGGTATGATCATAGCTCATTGTTGAAGGCCTCATGGTGACTTCAAGATGAAGAACAACAATAAAAGCGTTGTTCCATTGCTTGATTTCATCATGTGTTTGTAGAGACTTTGTCTCATGTGCATTTACTCCATATCCTATCATTGTTATTATAATACAAAACGAAAAAGAATGCCAAAAAAACGGTGTTTACAGTAATTTCTCACATGACAAGTGATGCATATGTAGCATGAGACGCTTAATCTTTCTCACTGCTCAGGGAGTTCCATTTAAGGTAGTATGTCTATATAGAGGGAGAAAACTCTTAAAATCAGTAAAACTTTTGAAACAGTCATTTTCATTGATGCTTTCTAAACATTGATGTGAAAAAAAAAGAATTAAAATCATCTGTGTTACTTAGAAGCTTATAATATATTTATGAAAATGATCTGAACAAAAACATACAAGTGATTTTTAAGTCCCTTAACTTAGGTCTACCTCTTCTCATTGTTATAAAAGAATATATGAGACTTGAATATCGGTACACCATATTTCTTTAAACTACAGGACAATTCATATACCGAGAGATGTATGATCAAATGATGATACAAAACAGATCACAAAGGATCTTAGTAAAAAGCCAAAATTAGGTAATTACAGAGGTTTACACCAGAGATACGAAATTTTCCAAAATCTAAGCGTCAAAAGAAATAAGTTTTATGGTATGAGGTTCCTTACAAAGTTGAAGACCGTTCGTTGAGCCCTAGATGCCTTGTTTTTGGTGTTTAAACCTGGAGATGGGATGTTGTCTCATTGACATTTACTTCATTTCCTTTCTTTTTCATATTTCAAGACAATACCAAAGAATTGGACTGCACGATGGAGACATTTTAACGCATTTAAATGGTTGTACACCATTTCTATTTATTCTGTGTAATATTTCTAGGGAACCAAAACAGAATTTGATATTTTGACTGAAGCAATTATCAGAAAAGTCAAAGTAATATAAATAATTCATTTTCATTCTTACTCATAAGCAGAGAAAGCATTCATTGACAACAAACGTGAAGTGTTCGAAATTGCCATATGCGGAAACTAAATTTAAAGTAAATTCGGCATTGTATTATTCAACTTCTCAATTGTGAACTTTCCCTTTCTAAGTAGTAATTTACCTACCTCCCTGGCATATGTATATTTCACAGTTGATTGGTATTGAAAACTTCGTGTTTCGATACTGTTTGTCATGTTCATACGCGTAATACGTTGATTCAAATTTTGCAATAAGGTTTTTAAAAAATCAGCTTTTTTCACTTTATCATAGAGTTCTGTTCATTATTTTGTGAATTAGCGATAAAAAAAAAATTCAGAAAACTTCAAACTTTGTTTTGGATATGGACTTTTTCACTGCATAACACATCAAGCTAACGAACTCACTTGATACTGGCCTTGATAAAATCCATATCAAAAACAAAATGTCCTATATTTCATATTTCAAAGTAGGTCGTGATTCATTGTCCTGTTGCATATGCGACATGCATTCCTTTTATAATTTAGAATTATTTATAAATTACGTTTTTGTTCAGATCTCCAAGAAAACACTCAATTTAATAATGAATATAAAATTTAGATTGCTTTCTTTTGAATAAAAAATTGTCATTTGCAACGTCTGTTTGCACCAAATTAAAACCACTATCATTGACAGATATCGCTTCATGTCTCAGCTTCATGAAGTCAACGCATATTATATAGAATATCGACTGTCAAATAAGCATCGTCTGTTTTATCAATTTTATGATCAGAAATGAATTACATTTAACCAGAATAAAGAGCCAAATATCATTGATGATCAAATAAATATTGTTATAATTACATGTCATGCATATTCATTTGAATTCCGTCAATTTGATAGGTGAACACCAATCACGTGGCATATCAATGTGAAGTTGCAATTCCCATGAAACGCATTTGATCATATGTTCACGTGGCGGATTGATTTGTAAAACTAGAATATATGATGTACTTTCCTGTAAATAAATTGTGTTTTCTTACTTTTCGGTTAAAATATAATAATAAGAATTGAATGCATGATTTGAAGTTTCATAGGGATTATGAAAGTGTTTACCGGGCGCACATTTTCAACATGAAGCGCTACCGCGCTTCATTGAAAATGTGCCTTGGTCAACACTTTCATACCCCAATGAAACTTCAAAATAATGCATTCAATTCTTAAATAATATGATATATAATATGATATGCCATTTGTCAAAAGATGTTCGATGACTAAACAAGCTGAGGGTAATTAAGGAGGCTCACTCCTGATGTTTACATTAAGGATTTCTTGTAACCTTTTCAAATTAATTGCACATTGTAGACAAAATGAAATGGTAAAAGAAATATATACGTCTGTGTGCTTCGTCGATGGATGGATGGACATTTTAGCGACAAAAAAGTGTATATTTTAGCGAAACTTTTAAAGGACATTTTAGCGAAATGGGAAAAGTTAGATGGACATTTTAGCGACAGATATATTGACAATGCCTCTTCCATTCTCCGTTCTCCGTGCTTTCGGTGAGGTGGATAATTTTTCATACGTTTTTTTAAATGGTGGCCATTTTAAAATGAATCACTAGTTCAACAGATTAATAAAAATTTTAAAAAATACAATAAATCGAAAGCACAATATCAGTACAACAAATGGTAGACAGTAAGGCATTATGTCACAGGTTTTGTCTGGTAATTGAACACAACACCAAAAAAAAAAAAAATAGTAATGGTGGATAACATGATACCCCGCCACGTTTCACAAAATTTCTAAGTATCAAGCGGCATAACTCCAGAACCCATGGACCTCTGAACCCATATTCGAACTCGACCTGAGTTTTGTGGTGAACATGCTACATACCAAGTTTGAAGACTGTATGTTATTCCGTTCAAAAGTTATCAGTCGGAAACCTTCGAGGGACGGACGGACGGACGGACGGACATACGGACGGACGGACGGACACACGATTGAGGGTATCACAAAATACCACGCCACTACGTGTGGCGGGGTATAAAAATGTTCCCTCGCACTTTCCTCATAAGGGTACGTTTAAAACAAGCTCGTTATGAATTCCATTAGCTTTGTTTAGAGAAACACGCATTTAATCGTCTACACAACTCTTTCCAATCTCAGCATAATACATATTTTTAAATATAAAGTTTACATTTTTACATAATTAGGATCACAAATCTATTAATTTATTATATTGAATTATTATGCGCTAAATTGTCCATTAACATTTTACAGGTAACTTAATTTAAATTCTCTAAAATATACACATTTCTCTGGCTAAAACGTTTTTCACAATCAAAATCAATTTCGCTGAAATGTCCTTCGTCCGTGTGCTTTCACCATTAAAGATTTGGCGGGAAATGGGTTTCTTTTGATTTTCTCTAAATTTTATAGTTGAATTATTTTTTGTCTAAAAGCTAAGAAATTGTATTAAGCATTTAATTTAAACTTTTGAGGTGTCTTAATTTGACGTATAGAAAACTTTCATGAAATAAAAAGTGGGGGTCATTGTGCAAAATTCTTTAAGACGTTGAACTGGAGAAATCCAGAGGAGTTCCGATATCTGACACAAATTCAAAGATGTGATGAGTGAACCACCTTAACAAAATAACCAAGAATTTACAAAAAAAAAAAATAACATGAAAAAGAAAGGAAATGGGGTAAATGTCAAGGAGACAACATCCCGTATCCAGGTTAAAACGACCCAGAACAAAGCATCTAGGGGTCACCGTACGGTCTTCAACACAGTGAGTAACCTCACACCATATAGCAAGCTCTAAATGGCCCCAAAAGGGTAAAAAAGTGGATAAATCAATGGAAATAAACCACATCCAATAATACAAATATCAAGAAACTAAAATTTCATAAGAAGACACGGACAAGTCAATCACCAACATATTCCTGACTTGGGACAGGCGCAAAAATTGCTCGTTTTCTTGGATCCAAACCCAGTACATATATATTACAGACTAACTGTTACTAAGAATAGAAACGTGATTCAAAAGTTCAAAAATACCACTTTTTGTTTGGTCAAAATATCAAACCATTTGCCACTGAAAGTTATGTTTGCATTTTCATCTTAAATATTTTGTAACTTGCAGTCATTTATCAATCGTTTTCCTACTTTTTCAGTAAGGTCCAGTCAAATGTATATTCTTATATAATACCAAGTGCAACTATTCCTACTTAAAGTCTGTTTCACTTCTTTTAGAAAATGGAAATTTTACAATTTGTGCTTTATTTGAACATTAATTTTTCAAAATTTTTGCATATAGATCAAGAATGACCATACATAACTGAAAAACGACACTGTTACGATAAAAAAAACATGGAAAGATCGCTGTGCACATGAGAATTTTCCTTGTTTTGGACGACGGGTTAAAAATTTTCTATTTTGAGGGAGAACAGGCAGGAAAATTCAATAGATTGGCAAGATATATTTGGTTGATATTTTTACATATAACTTTATTTGCACAAATAAACCCTAACGGGTTAAAGCAAAAATATAAACTAAACAATGACATACAAATTCACAAATATGTTTGGGTCGTTGTCTCTTTGACACATTCCCCGTTTCCCTTCTTTTTCTTATATAATAAGAGGATTATATTTAATGAAGTAAAATTGGCCAATGTGGACCTTATTTTCGCAGTTCTACAGACCGCTTTATATAGTCAACAACACTGGACAATATACTTGTATCTGGATTCAAGATTTTTTTTAACTTTGATGGAGAATCAAGCTGGTTAAAATCAGTTACATGGTTATTTATACTTTCAATGAAACTCTGTCTTATATTATTGTTAATTTGACAATGAAAAAAGAAGTGTTCTTCCTTGTCAAGGACATTACAAGTTTTACATATTCTTTGATTTCGAGGTATTTTCTTGTATCTTCCTACTTCTATTGGATCATCAAAGGATCCATGTCAGTTCTGTTCATTCTCGGAGATAACCGCGCGCTGTAAATGTTAACAGAGATTTTGAAAAAGTTGTTCGCTCAAAAGTATATGATTTGTTAATAAGTAAGTACCGAATTTAGAAGTGTATGGTATTTTTACATAGTTATGCAAAATTTTGAGCCGCAATGTACGGAAATGCAGAATGTAAAATCTATTTTAAAGGAAGTGAAACAGAGTTTAAGGAAATTTGTTTAAGGAAATTCATAAAACAGTTTGAGCATGGGCCTTCTAAAACTTTTTTATTTCTATGCTCGTACCCCATCTAAAAAGGAATACTTTAGCAAGAGGGGCCTGATTCTGACCAATCATAGTTCACGAGAAATTCATTTTGTCGATCACGGATCACTATGAATAGCTATTTTTAATTCATGACAAATTAATGAACACGAAGAATTGAAATCCCCGATCACGAAGAAGGAAATAAACCCATCGGCCCCTCTAGCAAAGGACCCTATGGGAAATGTATTCAGATATCTATCTTCGAAAGCTACTTGTAAATTTTTATAAAATTTGACTATAATAGTCGTCGGTCCCCTCAACGTTTGTGATTTTTATGTTTGTACTCCTTTTAATATAGCCGCCAGAACGGAAGAAAGTCTTAAATTGGATTCTATATGAATGTATGAAAATATCTTCTCTTCTGATACCACTCGAACAGATGCAACCTACTTTGATTAGAATAAGCATTGGGTTGTGACCTTTAAAAGTTTCAGTTGAACAATGTCAAACCTCATTAAAGGTGTCGGTCAACGGGAATAATGATTTTACATGAGACTGAAAAGCAAATTTAGATTATTTTGAAGGCCATGCACGACCCAGGAGAAAGACTCAGGCTCCTGGTTGCCTCTTGTTAAAGTTTAAAAAATCATTAACTTTTCCGGAAATATATGAAATTATGTAAAATCGAATTTTGTAAAAACGTCAAAGTCATTTTTTTTCAATTAAGTATATTTGAAATACCAGCAGCAAAAAAAAAAAAAAAAAAAAAAAAAAAAAAAANAGAAAATATGGTGCTTTCAAATCTAAGTCTTTTTTATATATAGTTCAGCTACGAAAAATGATTCCCTCAAAGCAGTCCCGGTTGTGACATGAATTCCTTTCTTTAAACTTTGGAGTGTTTATAAAATTGTTATTTTCTATATTTTATTTACTTTCATGTTATAATGAAAGAAACATTTTTTTCTAAAAGAATTCTATTTCTGGTACGTCATCAGTATCTAATACCTCAACAACTAAAAAAGAACAAGAGATAAAGGAAATGATGCAATTTGTTGATCCGCTACATTTATAAATTATTTCAGGTCTAATTTTTTGCAACCTGGTATTAGAACAACGGCAGTAGAATATCGAAGGAACAAGGGAAGTGATGATCACAAAAATCAAAGTCCAGAGATATGGCAAAAACGGCAACAGAGAAGGACAAAGACAAAACAAGGACGTGAGACAGCTACAATGCACGGAAATAAAAAGACGACATAAGAACTACTCACCGTGTGAAATCCCATGAAAACTGTTACTGACATCAGGTGCTCCGGACGGGTCAGCATGTCCTACTCCGCTAGCGGCATCGTCACACTATCAGTTAGTCAATCCAGGGTTAAGTCAAAACCGCTTATGACAAATGTTTAAATTTCACTTGAAATGACAGAAATCTTATTTTAAATTCACTATTCTGAGCTTTTGACATCACTTAAATCTTCGTAATTTTTTTTTGTTCAAAGAAAGTCTTCTCTGAAACTGATGGCAAATTAAACCAAAACTGAAAATAATTGCTCTTTTGTAGTCCATTTGAAGTTAGAGAAACTGTAATATTATCGAGAATATCAGTGATACCCTGAAAAAAAAACAACCAGAATCATTGGCAATTATAGCTATGATATATTCCAGAGAAAATAGAAATATCGTCGAGAAAATCGGCGATAATCAACCAAAAAAACAAAAATATCTTCAATTATGTTTAAACTTAATCCAAGATAGCCGATAAACATAGGAATAATTCAACATTGAAAAGATAATTCAACACAGAACCATGAGAGAAAAACATTTCAGGGATGAACATTTGCAATATAAGGAAAGTGGCCGACCGAAACCCTGCGAGGCATAATTCAGTAGCCCGGCCAAAATTTTACTAGCCAAGTACTATATTGTCAACCAGACTTGTAGGATATTAGAATAGCACGTCTAGGCTACTAGCTTTAAAATTCTAGTAGCCCAATTCAGATTTTATGGGCCTAGAGCTACTAGGCCCGTGGTAATTTGCATCTCTGCATTTAAAGATGTTTATATCCCAAACTACCGCCAGCGGTTTAAATAATTTAAAATTGGGCCCTTTGGGAAAACATTAGATAAATTTTCTTCGAAAAACACTTCAACAATTAACGAAAATTTACTATAATGGTACTCGTATGGTTCTTCAATATTTGTTATTTTTACGTTCGTATCTCATTTAGCATAGCAACCAGATCTTCCCCTCTCATAACACTGACTGTTCTACTTCAGTTTGATCAAAATTGTCATTGAACTGTACCCTTTAAAATGCTGGTTGATCAGATTCAATCTTAAATCAAAGGTGTCAGTCAACGGACATCATAATTTTAACATAAGAGTGGGCAGCAAGTAAGATTACTTTAAAGGCCATGAAATATGTGGGCAATACAGGCTGATGAGTGCCTCTTGTTAGGGACCGACCATGTAACTTGAAGGGGGGGGGCTATATTTTTTTCTAAAAAAATAATCTGGAGCCGATTTTATGTGAAAAAAATATTTTGGCTGCCAAATGATGAAAAAAAAAAATTCTGACGGAGGCTTTCTGCCCAAAAAAATAATGTTAATTTTGAAAAAAAAACATTTTGTTGATACAAAAAAAACATACCCCCCCTTTCAGGTTAAATGGTCGGTCCCTTAAAGTTTTAAAATCGTTGACGTTTCTAGAAATATATGAAATATGTAAAGGCGTATTTTGTAAAAATATCAAATGCTGTTTTTTAGTCAAGAATTGAATGCAATATTTTGTAGTTTTATTGGAGTGTAAAAGCGTGGACCGTAGCACATTTTGAATGAAGCGCTTCGTGTGAAAAATGTGCTATGGTGCACACTTTTACACGACAATAACACGACAAAATATTGCATTCAATACTTATAATTACATTCCGTAAATATAATGCAAGAGTTCACGCAAAATAACTTAATGAAAATCGAGGATGGTTCTCCATTTCCCTGTCTAGATTACTCCGCCGTCTTTGTTTACTTTTGTCGTTGTCAAGGAGTCACGTGCTGGTGCAGTTTTACTGACCGATAAATTGACGGAAATGATCGGAAGTACTCGTAGCCAATCAAATACGAGGATATCCATACAAAACAGAAATAATGTAATTATTTAAGGACAACATCACACAACAACTTCAAACAGAAGATATAATAGAGCTTTTGAACTTTTGTATTTCAATTAAGAAATATGACCTATTAAAGTACACCGTGATTCACTGTCCTCTTGCATATGTGACAAATATTCCTTTTATATCTTTGAAATATGTATGAATTAAGTCTGTGCACATATGCATGAAAAATCTTCAATTTAAAAAGTATTAAAATTTGATTGCTTTCTTTGAATAAAAAATGTCATTTGCAACATCTGTTTGCACAATACCAAGAGTTATTGACAAATGTCACTTTATGTCCAAATGCCATGAAGTCAAAGCATATCGGCTGACAAATTAGCACCATCTGTTATTCACCAAAACTGATTTGAAGTTAATCAAATACATTTGAAGTAAACATCAAAATATCATTGATGATCCGATTAATATAATTACAATATGAAATAATATGTTTTGTCTTTTATGCAAAGATGTCAAATAAAAAAAAAATAGCCGTGGCTAGCTCTGTCAAAAGTTACATCCTAAGTATTTATAAAAAAAATAAATAACGATACATATAAAATGTCAACCGAACTGTCAGTCTAAAACGAACAATCCGAGGACAATGGTCACGTCGAAAAAACAAAAGACATTACATGAGCACAGCGCAGAAAAGAAAAATGAAGACACACACACATACAAAAATAAACAACGCTGACACAATAAAAACCATGGATGAGATTATGTGCACCGGTAGAGTAAGCATCTCCTGCTTCTTATAAGACACCCGCCGTGTTGAACATGTTAACTCCGGTAGTAAAGTCAAATCCGGTAGAGGAAAATCAAACTTTAGTGGCAAAGAGAAAGGTCTGTTGTCATCTAGGAAACAGAAGGACTGGGTTGCACAAACGTCAATTAAAGTTAATTGACGTTTAAACTTTAAGTGTAAATTAAATCCTTAACAAATTCAACAAAATTAATTTACACTTAAAAATGATATTCAATAGCGGTCCACAAGATCGTGATGTCCACCGTAAAACTTCTGTAGTGATGACTTCAAGTTACAGGTAAATACCTTTGCCTAAGTAGCTCATTTGTAAGCAACAGAGCTCTATCATAGTAATTATTGTATTGACCATTGGCCCTTGAGTAGCGAATGAGTTGGGAGATGTAAACTCCACATGCTGGTGCTTTTTGAATGTTGCTACAAAGAAAAGGGAAGTTGACTATTGGAAAAGTGAAGTCATCGCGTTTTTCGTACAGCCTAGTTTGTATTATACCTCTGTTGTCAATTTCAGGATGAAGGTCAAGTAACGAGGCCGATGTGGAAGTATCTGTAGTATCCTTTATTTCCATAATCCTTAATCCTTGAAACAATTTAAGAAAGTTATTCTGTTTTTTTAAATGAAGAAAAAGGTTGTTTCTCAATAAAAATAAAAATGCGATTATAAAGTTTAAGAGAACTACTTTTGAATTTGTCAAAATGTCACACCATTTTTCAATGAAAGTGGTGAATTCATGTGCATCCTAGATATGTTTTGTTCCAGTTAGTCGGTTGTGAACAGTTAAAATAGGACACAAAGACATTAGACATAGAAAACAATGACGTTAGACACAGAAAACAATAAAGTTTGACAGTTACGAATCCCACAAATAAAACAAAAACACAACATTCAAAACCAAGGCACCCACATTGTAAACTCCAATGAAACAGAGAGTGACAGCAGGTGCTCCGGAAGGGTAATCATGTCCTGTCCTGTCAACAGCACCCATCACACGGTGAGTGAGTCAATCTAAGAAAAGGTCAAATCGGAATAGTCAAGTCCGTGAAGACGTGAAAGTACCTTTTTTATTCCGAAAAAGATAAGCAAAAATTGCCAAATGGATCAAGCATAAATTATATTTCGATTTGGAATCCGTTGTCACAAATATCAATCCATTAGTTTCCAGGGTAAGCGTTTCAGAATTTTAAAAAGTAATACGAATCGTTACGGAAATTTAATCTTGGTAACTGTCTCATTATCAAACCCTAAAAAATCTTTATTCAATAAATTAGCAACCTGAGATACCACAGGAATAATCCAAAATCTATATAAACACAACCAATAAACACACCAAGACAAGGCAAATACCAGCAAATTAGAGGAACATAAAAGCGCAATGAGCGTGAATCTCATAAAAGGGGTTAAGTTTTTAGGCGACCGAAAAAAAATTTGAAGTCCTATATGGTATGGTGCTGTCGTCGTCTGCGTTGTCGTCTGTAGACACTTTTGTTTTTGGCTAACTAATTTAGTTCTTGTTGTTCAAAATAAAGGCTGGAACTTGTTTTCGTTTTTATGGCCCTGCACCAAAAGGGCCATATTGGGTGTTCACATATATTTGGCTGTAGAATGATAATTATTTATTTGATTTTGATGGGTTTCTCTCATTGTGCTCGTAAGGAAATTTCCAGTCTCTAGTATGTCAACAGATTTTACGCTGCTTATAGCGTCCATGAGATAAATTGGGCCAAAAAGGGGCGAATTTCTTAAATTTTAGTTTTCTATTTCTAATCCGAATTTGATGCAGGTTTTTGCAACGAATTCCTAAAGAAAAATTAACATGACGCTCAACCATAAGATTTTTGATACATTCTTTCCTTTCCTTTCCTCTCCTTTCCTTTCCAAGCTATGAGGGATCAAACGGGGCCAAAATTACAAATGTCTAGATAACTTTAAATTGTAATTTTTCATAGATTTCGATGGGATTTTTTTCTTTGTCTTGTTTTAAGCTGTAAGTAATACATCAACAAATTTAGCTTTGCTCATATGGTTTCCGAGCTTTAAGGGTTCAAAGGAGCCAAAATTGCAATTTTTCAAAGTATGTAAAATTTTTATTTTTATCTGATTTTAGTGGGGATTTGATTCTTTGAATTACCCTTGATATAAGCTTTCAGTTGTATGCCAACAGAACTGGCTTAGCTCTTACCGTTTCTGAACTATAAGGAGCAAGAAAGGGCCTAAATTGCAAATATTTTCCCTCGTATTCCAATGTTTTTTTATGTTGATTCCCTTGATGTAAATTTTAAAGTGTGACTCAGTGGATTTTGCATAGCTCTTATGGTTCCACAGCTAGTTTGTGTCTAACAGATTACTGTGTCAGGCTCTTTATTATGTCCATCATATTACCGTGTCAACCCCTTTGCTATGTCCACATTCACTTTAAATTGCACTTATTCAAATTTCAGTGGTAGAAATGCTACGGTCATATCATGCTGTGCTCGGCGTAGCCCTTTATTTGAAATTGGACACAATTTAATGCTGAGATTTTTTTTTACTTATTATTGAAGAGTTGAAAGGCCACCAGAGTTGTTTTCTAAATTAAATGCACAAAGTGATTTTGTGAAAAAGGACAATGTGGAATTAATGTTATCAATGATACTATGATACAAAAATACAAAATAAGTAGTCTCCCATGAAATTTTTCCAATTGCAAGGACAGGGGACTTATTTTAATAAAGGTAAAAAAGGCGCTGCACTATTTAGCAGGAATGTCTAACTGAAAATAGCAACTGATTACGAAACTTTTATTTTAGCTTTTTATGTTTCGTGCAATCATTAACAAATTTTTTTCATGCTGTTGATGATGCTCTCAACACAATTTATATACATGCCCCCTTTTCCTTTATACCTCGGCATGGTGTCTTTGATTGGATTCAGAACAAGTTCTACGCAAATAACTAGATAGCAAAATAACCGTTAATTCATTTTTTTTTTCAAATAGCAATTTTATTTACTTCTTACTCTTCAAAGCAGTTCCAATCAAAGAGTCCAATAGCTTGTAACTAATTTTAGCAGTAAAATTCAATGTAGTCTTCTTGGTGTAATCCTTATTACATCACATGAATATTCATTTGAATTCCGTCAATTTGATAGGTGAACATCGCTCACGTGGCATATTAATGTAAAGTTGCAATTCCCAATGAAATTCATTTGATCATATGACCACGTGGAGGATGAATTAGTAAAAAATAATCCCATTGTACATGACGTACTAACTTTTTAATAAATTTGTTCTTTTTTAATGATTTGGTTTTAAAATGTAATTATAAGTATTGAATGCATTATTTTGAAGTTTCATAGGGATTATGAAAGTGTTGACCGGGTGCACATTTTCAACATGAAGCGCTGACGCGCTTCATTAAAAAATGTGCTTCGGTCAACACTTTCATACTGATACTGCCGATGTCTGCTGAAATACATGAAGACTCTTTACCAAACCCTTCGGGAAGTTTTGAGTTTGATTTTTCTTCCGTAGTGTGACAGTGTTTCACCAGCAGACTAGATTCCTTGAGCTAGCCGGCAGTTTAGCGGCGAGCACTCTTTGACCCTTCTTTCAAAATTACGTTTGTCTTATGCTTTTTCTGTTCCAAGATAGTGGTCATTGAGTTAGTAGTCTACCTGTATTGGGTTTTATTCGCGTGTTTATGATACTATAGGGAAACGGGATAGAGAAAGGGGAGGTTTGGGTACCCATAAACTGGTTTAACCCTACCGCTGGCTTTTGCTGGTGCCGGTACCAAGTCCGGCTATCCCGAGTTCCTATCGTTATTTATGTTTGTCTCTTGTTTTCATTATTGTTTTTCTTGTGCAGTTTGCTTGTAGATTGTGGCATGTGATTGTAGTTCCTGGCCATTGTAGGTGTTTGCTGTTTTCCTGTTTTTGTAATTCAATTCTTAAATGAATAACAAAATACCGAAGTTACTGTGTAATTGGTTTCTGCATATGACAATTTCGATAACTAATGTCTCTTGGTCAAAATATTTTTAAGGATGTAAAGCACATTAAAAAAGCCACATCAAAGAACTAGGCATTGATAACAATTCATCAATTAGTGCTGCGTACAAAAGAGTTTCATTTGACAGAGAAGAAATCCTTGAAATATCTAAATTTTTGTACATTTGTTTAAAACTAAGAAGTATTTCCCTACTGCAAAGCTCTGTTTTTAGATGATTCTGGTTTTCCGTTTGGGTCATATCGGTAATCTGTTCTCTATCAGTTTTTAAACATCTTTGAATTTTTTGAACTACAATGAAAGATTAATAGGATCTTGCATAACATGCATAAGGTCAGATTAAAGATCACAAGTGTAAGAAATTTCGTCTTTTCTCGAGTGGAGCGTAGAGAAACGAGAGGAAAAGACGTAGAATTTCTTACACGAGATCTTTATAATATAATTTTGATCTTATGCAAGTGCCTATTTCTTCCGTAAAAAGAGAAAATAAACGTCTGGAGACAACGATGTCGCCATTTGAGTATTCTTTACATTGTAACGTCAGGTGTTTTATGACGTTAAGTTATGGTTACGATTGTTGTATCATAAAAATCAACACGTCTGGTTGGCCATTTTCCAGTGCGAGATGAGGTCGCGTGCGTCGATCTCACATGGGTCATCTCCCCACTGTAAACCACCATTTACGGAAGAATCCTTTTTGTCAGACAAATAACCACTTAACAACGTCCCTTTATGATTCTTTTGATACACATGAACTGACTATATCCATGTTGTTGTCTCCATGGTAATTTTTTTCTTCCTACTCTGTCTCAAGTGTATGTCGAAATTTGTACTCATTCTTACTACTTATTGGTATGTAGTACACATGATATATAGGGAATAATACATGGCAAAATCCGTATCACATGCGGTATCATCCCGAGTTACCAATATCAGCCCGAGGGCCTGTGGCCCGAGGGATGATATTGGTCGAGAGATGATACGGCATGTGATACGGATTTTGCCATGTATTATACAGTTTATCATATATTTAAACAGAAGACTACTTAATCCAAAAAATACTGTCAAAAATTGGCAAGAGAAAATGCATGTATGAAGAAAATTTCAAAAAGGACGGAAAGGACTGGAGTTGGTTGGAATAAATTCTACCATGTAAAGGAAAAGGTTTGCTTGTTTTTTTAACTAAACCTCACAAAAAATCATCCCCAAACAAATTTTCGTTACTCCCCGCAAATTTTTTTACCCCTCAAAAAAATTTTTTTGCCCCTTAAAAATTTTTTTTGACCCCCAAAAAATTTTTTACCCCTCAATTTTTTTATTTTATTTGAAAAAAGTCAAATTGAAAAAAAAACAATTTTTGAAAAAGGGCATGATACAGGGCTAGCCATGCGATAAAGGGTGTGTGATAAAGGGTAAGCCATGCGATAAAGGGTATGACGTCATAGTATGATCATGCACTGTATCACATATTCAAGACGTCTGAATTTATTACTAAACATATGATAAAAGCCTTCCGAGATAGGAACTCTCGTGTAATTGAAGGCGGAAACGATCTCCTAAAATACCAGTAAGACGGATAACTACATTCCTGATATATTGACGAAAAACAATTAACCTGAAGCGCTACAAACTGGTTAAATGTAAATCACCCTTCGCTCAAGATTGTTCACTGAAAAAGGATTCCTTCTCAAGGCATTGATGTATTGATGTATTGATTTTTTTCGCATTATAATAGATCTGTTTCCGGATTGAACACGACTTAAAAATCCCGTATTCTTGTGATATTTTACTGTTCATGATGCAACTTTGGTACTTTTGTATTATTAAAATTCTAACACTGCTGATAATGCTCACCATTCATCAATATTCGACAGACATCGTGTCAACGAATAAAAGTCCCGGAAGTTACAAATTTAAACGAGACTTACAGACCCAATATAAGGTCTTTAATACTTCAAATATGATCCTACATCATGGGAGTTCATAACAAAATTACCGAACAGAGTTGCCAAGAGCCGAAGTCTATGAGACAAAGAAAAAACAGGTGGAAACCATTGGAAAAAATGTCGACCGCAATTGTCCTGACTTGGTACAGGCATTAAAAAGAAATGGTAGGGATTTTATGGCATGCCAAACCTCCCCTTCCATTGCAGTAGTGTCGAGTAGCAAATCAAAAGCAATTGCTATTGTATGAAGTCGTAGACAGTTAAATTATAATGCATTTGTTCGTTTGCATATGTTACAAGTACTTCCATAATAACTTCAATATTTTTTTTTTATAAATTACGTTTTTTTTTTTTATATCTGCACGTATAACGTCAGTTTTCCAAAAAAAAAACATATTGAAAATTAGATTGCTTTCTTTTGAACAAAAATATTGTCATTTGCAACATCTGTTTACGCAACATTAAAACTTAATTAATGACAGATGTCACAGTTCAATACAAAGTATAAAAACCGGAAATATTCCGTTGCGGCATCAGAACAAGAAAACAATGCTTCGTGTAACGTTAACTTGCATAATTTTGTGCCTTGTAATTCAGAACTGTCATGGTAAAGGGAAACCAGTGCAGAGCCCTACGGTAAAATATTCTTGGATAACGTTGGACTTCGACTGGGAAACTGGGACAACACGAGATTCTGCCATTCAGACTGGTTTTTTCAACCCGAATAATACCATTCCTGAAAATATTGCAGTTTACAACGGAACGGTGTTTTTATCTATACCACGAAGTAACGATAGACCAGGTGTACCATACACATTTGGTACCGTAGTGATAAGAGATGGGAAACCAGTACTTAGACCGTATCCTGATTATTCATCCCAAACGGAGGGAGAGTGTGACCAACTTCAAGATGTTGTGAGCATGAAAGTCGACAGGATAGATAAGGAAATATCAGTATTAGATCGAGGAAGGAACAGCATTACTGGTAAATGTCCATCAAAATTGGTAATCTTTGATTTACAAACTGACCAAAAAGTTGAGAAATATGTCTTTCCACAGGGTGTGGCACCAGCTGATGGAGGTGTAAATGACATGACCGTTGAAAGAGATAAAACAACAGGAAAAGTACGTAGATATTACATTTCTGATTTTTTAAAGAATGTTCTTATTGTTTATGATAGAGAAGCAAACAATTCCTGGACATTTGAACATTGCTCGATGGCAGGTGATGGGACAGACGAATCAAAAACGGCCACAATAAACAACCAGACGTTCGGATTTCCGCCATTCGGACTGAATGCACTGTCAATGTCTCCATGTTATAACTATCTTTACTACACTGCTCTTACTGCATTTTCCACGTGGCAGATTCCAACATCGGTGTTAAATGATCCAAACGGACAGGCGCAGTTTTGTATTGAAACTCGAAATATTGGCACGAGAGAATCCCAGACGTCTGCCATGGCAACCGGCACGAAAAACGTGTTTTACACTGTTGTAACCAAGAACCAAATATCGAAGTGGGAGTGGAAGAAAGATACTTCAAATACACCTGAATCTGAGGTATTTTTGAAAAGAAGATCTGGTGTAGTCCGAGATGACGAGTTCATGGTTTATCCAGATGGAATCGACATTGATTCAAGAAAATTGTGTTATCTGGCAGATAAAATTTTCCAAACGGCACTTCCAGGTGGTTTAGACTTTTCAGACAGGGAACCATCAGACAACCCAAACTTCGTTGTCGGCTGTGTAGACATCAAAGAAGACAACTACCTAGACGAAACTCCTAACTCAAACAGATGCCGAGAGGATTAGAACTGATAAAGTAAATAAAATCTTGAATCTGATTTAATTTTATGGCATATTTAATTTATTAACACTGGTCCAATGTGTCTGCTGGTGGACTGTTAGTCCCCGGGGTTATTCACCAAAACAGTCGCCAGTACTTCGGTGCTTGTACGAATACCGATTTTATTTGAAAACTTGCGATATCTAAATTTCAGATTTTTTTTTCGTTTCAAACTAAGAAGTATCCCTTGCATAACTCTGCCCTTTGGTAATTTTGGCTTTTCTATTTAGATCCAATTGGTAATTTGTTCTCTAACAGCTTTTACACATATTTGGTATATGGATTTCCAAATATTTTGATTTGATCTGAACTGAAGAAACATAAGTCGAGATGGCCATATGCAGAAACTAAATTCACAGTACTTTTCGTATTTTGCTTTTTTATGTGCATAGTTAACGCTAATATCAAATAAGCAAACCAGTTAAACCCAGATGAAGACATTTAGTCATGGTCTTAGACTTGCTATAAACAGTCGACGCTGTTGACCTGAAAACATCTTTGTGTTTAAAAAGTACATAAATTGGTTTAGAAACTACAAGGGTTTAGTTCTGAACCTGTTCATAGTTCCTTCCGGAATTATTTCTACTCGCACTGTACCAGTGAGCTTTAAACTGTATAAATTCAGTCAAATTAACTAACGACTAATTGGAATTTGTTTTATCAAATTACTAAATATGTTATATATAGTTTCTACAACGAGAACCAAGTTGATTATGATATTTCTCACATCGAGTTAAATAAATTTTGCTAATGTTTGAAAACGAGTCTTGCCGAGTTTTTAAACATTTGAAAATTTATTTAACAAGATGTGAGAAATGTCATAATTAACACGTTTAAGTTGTAGAAAATGTTTCTCTAATGACTTAATGTAAAACACCAAGGAATAAGTTCCGAATAGATTTGGCGGGAAATTTCTCGTGAGTTGTTCTCTCTCTAGAGATGAGAAATATTTTTATCACACCGGTCAGGCGTTGGTTAAATTTGCTAGAAATTAGAGAAGTATAATATCTACAACGAGAACTAAGTTGATTATGAAATTATCACATTTTTGCAAATGTTTGAAAACGAGGCTTGCCGAGTTTTTAAACATTTGAAAATTTATTTAACAAGATGTGAGAAATGTCATAATTAACACGTTTAAGTTGTAGAAAATGTTTCTCTAATGACATAAAGTAAAACACAAAGGAATAAGTTCCGAATCGATTTGGCGGGAACTTTCACGCGAGTTGCTCTCTCACTAGAGACGAGAAATATCTTTATCACACCGGTCAGACGTTGGTTAAATTTGCTAGAAATTAGTGAAGTAAAATTTCTTAATTAAATCTGTTGTTTCAAATTATTAATTTGTCATATCAAATAACGAGCATGACACTAAAAGTCTTCGGTATATTTTGATTTTTCCTAAAATATTACAGGTAAATACAATGTTAAGAAGTCATTCTTGATTTAGTGCTACATGTAGTCTTCTTTCGTGGTTCTTTTATTCGATGCGATTCTTTAAGCCTTGGCCTCGTCACTAGTTACAAATTGCTCCATAGTTTCTGATACTAAAGGTGGATTTACACGCCTGACTTCAAATTTAGCACTCATTAAGATACCCGAGTTCACTTTCCATTAGGAATTGTATTCTACTTCGAATCATGTTAGATCTCTCAATAAACATTTGTGGTTAAGTTTTTCCAAGGCTTGCAAACTGATGTTTTTCTCTATTTTGTATGTGAAGAAAATTGTTTGAGCATTTTTTTGTATAATACATCGGCAAACGAATACCGAAGCAAGAAAGGGAAAGGGGAAATTCTAAAATCATAAATCCAACATCACGGCATTTCACAGCAACACGAATTGAGACAGTATGACAAAGGCATAACAAATAAACAAAAATGAACAAGAACGCCACAAAACTAAAGCACTTGCAGTGTGAACCCCTATAAAAACTTAGGTATCATCAGGTGCTCCGGAAGGGTAAGCATGATCTGCTCCACGCGTGGCACCCGTCTAACAATGAAACGACATGAAGTAAATGCACATTAGACAAAGTCACTATAAATGCACGGTAAAATAAAGCAATGGAGCAACGCTTTTATTGTTGTTCTTCATCTTGAAGTCACAATAAAACATTGTAAAACAAAGCGGTGGAACACAACGCTTTGATTTTTGTTCTTCATATTGAATTCGACATATGAGGCCTTCAACAACAATTTTTGCTCATACTTCATAGTAAAGGTAAAACAAAGCAATGGAGCAACGCTTTAATTGTTGTTCTTAATTTGAAGTCACAATGGGGGCTTCAACAATTAGCTTTGGTCATACCTCATGGTAGGTTCAAGACGGCCCCTAGCACCAGCCCTAGCACCAGAATTCATTTGTACCCACATATGCGGGATCTTGAACAAACATAAATAAAACTATCAAAGTGTTCTTGCAATTACTGTAATCCTTTGCAAAAGAAAAGTACAAATGTCCGCAGCTAGCGGAAAATAAATCATAAAGACAAACATAGGGCGTTAATCAAGTGGATTTTCAGATAACTTGGCATGACAAAATAGTGAGATGTTGGCACTATAAAGAGGTTTTCAGAATAACATTTGAGAATCACAAATGTAAAATGCCAAAATTTGAAATTGCTAAAGAAAAGATAACAAGATAAAAACTGCCGAAAAACACAATCACAAGTAAAAATTCACCTGGAAACTACACAAGAAAAAAAAACAATTAAAAGACAAAAGACAAGCGTCAACAACGACAAGAACTCGGGATAGCCGGACTTGGTACCAGCATTAGCAAAAGCTAGCAGTAGGGTGAAACCGACTTATGGGTACCCAAATCTTTCTTTTATCTATCCCGTTTCCCTATAGTATGATACACATACAGATAAAATCAATACATGTAGACTAAGTTCTAACTCCATTACACATATCTTGAACGGGAAAGAAAAAACAAACAAAACATATTTCGAAAGGAGTGTTTGGCGTTACACTGTCAGTTAGCCCAAGGAGCCTAGTCTGGTGGTAAAATACTGTCGCACGACGGAAGAAAATCAAAATCAATACTTGCCGAAGTGAGAGGCCAGTATGCCTGTAAAATCTTAATGTCAATTTTATGGATTCATCCAGTGTATTCCGTCAATATCCTCTACAGCATAAAAATTTTATGTTACGTCCGAGTTTTTGCTGATTTTTGTATGAAAGTATGTCAGTTTATCAATACGAGAATAACCGCAATAAAAAAAGTCCTAAGACACGGACCATTTGATTTTCAGGGGGGCTGGTATTTTTAAGAAAAAAAATTTTCTGGCCCTGACTTTTGCCAAAAAAAAATTCTCTGGCCAGCATCTGGGTTGAAAAAAATAATCTTTCCCTGATCCTGTCCATTAGAAAAAAAAAATGATATAGTAACATCACAAAAGATGTGTCCGACATTAAGTAAATAAATGTGCAACATAAATAAATTCGTACATCCAACAGAAAAAAAATTCTTTAGAGGTAAAATATTCAAAAGTAACAATGAAGTGTTGTATGTTTGGATACCAATCCATATTTTGTCGGCAAAAAAAATGATCTGGAACTACAAGGGTTATTTTCTACACCTGTTGCAGATTATACACACATACTCTCATTGATACTGCCGATGTATACTGATAATGATTCTTTACCAATTTTAAAATTTTCATTCCGTAGTGCACAGTGTTTTACCAGCTGACTACGCGCCTTGATCTACTGGCAGCGGGGAGCACTCCTTGCTCTCTCTTTCAAAATTATGTTTTTCATATTCTTTACTTTTCAAGATTGTTGTCAGTGAGCTGGAAGTCTGTCTGTAATGAGTTTTATTCGTATCTTTATTGTACTATAGGGAAACGGAACAGAGATAGGATAGGTGTGGGTACACATTAACCGATTTAACCCAACCTCTAATGCTGGTTGTCCCGAGTTCCTATCGTTGTTCAAGTTTGTCTTTTGTCTACTTTGTAGTTTTCCTGTGCAGTTCCATGGCAGCTTGTTGCATGTAATTCTAATTTTCAGCAATTGTAGATGTTTCCTGTTATTTTTTTTATATTATTTAGGAGAATAATACCTACCATGTTCATACTTCCCCTAGACTAAGGACAACAAATGGAAATAAAGATTCGAAAATTCAATGAAAAGGAGTGAATTAACTCATTGGCTAATATTTATGATTCTTATTACTAGTGATATAGAGAAGCAACTTCCTTCACATTTGAACATCGTCGGATGAAATATGATGGGAAAAACGAATCAATAACTGCAAAAATAAAACGTTAGACTTTTTGACTCCTGCCATTCGAACTTAACGCTTTCAGGAAAGGGTTCAAGATAATTCGAATAACAAAGAAAGTGGTAAAGATAATTCCAATAAAAAAATGGTCAAGATTCAAATAATAACGAAATAAAAAATGTGATGAGTGAGCCACCTTAAGCAAAAATACACAATAATCTTTACAACTAGGAAATATGAAATATTTCGGCAAACGAATATCGAAGCAAAAATGGGGAAAGGGGAATTCCAAAATCAAAAAGTCCAAAATCACGGCCATTCATATTCAACACGAATTGAAACAGCGAGACAAAGATAAAACAACTACAAAGAAACAAAAATGAACAACAACGCCACAAAACTAAAGCACTAGAAGTATGAACCCATACAAAAGCTGAGGTATCTTCATGATCTGCTCCACGCGTGGCACTCGCCACACTGTCAGTGTGGCACTCGTCACACTGTCAGTGAAAAGTTCGGTAGTTTGTAAGTCCGGTTATAAACTCTGAATCTACCAAAAATATCTATGAACTAGATACATTGGAACGGTATGTTAAATCATTGAAAAAGAGAATTTGAGAAAAATTCAATGCTTAGCATCAGAGTATACCCAATACCGAAGCAACAGGCTAAAATGGAAAAATTTGTGCTTTCGATATCATTTGTATTTCAATGTGGTTCAATATTCGTTTGTATATGTGACAAGAACTATTATTATATAAAGTATCTCACTCGTCCAAAGCTCTATCCTTTGCTGATTTTGGCTTTAATTTAGATTCTTTTGATTATTTGTTCTCTATCAGATTTAAAAATGTTCGGTAATTGTTTTTCAATCAGTAACTGTAGTATTTTGTTTTCGTTCATCTGAAATCTCATTAATTATGTTGTTGAATATATAATATAGTACTAGTATATTAGATGCATATATGCATTAACATCATCGATTTTTTAAGTATATTAAAATTGATTAAAATTTAGATTGCTTTCTTTAACAAAAAAGCTTGTAATTTGCAATACCTCTTTGCACAATATTAAAACTTAACTACTGATAGACGTCACAGATCAATACACAATATAAAACTAATACGGCATTTCTGTGCAGCATTAGAACAAGAACAATGCTTCGTGTAGCGTTACCTTTCCTAATTTTAACTGCATTAACTTTCCTTATTTTTAGTCTTGTAATTCAGCGTTCCTATGGATTAAGACGTGTGCGGAAACCAAGTGTAAAATACTCTTGGATAACCTTGGACTTCGACTGGAATGATGGGACAACACGAGATTCGGCTATTCGGGATGGGTTTTTCAATCCCAATAATACCATTCCGGAAAATATTGCAGTTTACAATGAACGTGTATTTCTATCTATACCACGGAGTAGCGATAGACCAGGTGTACCATACACACTTGGAACCGTGGTGATGAAAGGGGGAAAAGAGGAGAGACCAGTGCTAAAACCGTATCCTGATTATTCATCCCAAACGGAGGGGGAGTGTGACCAACTTCAAGATGTTGTGAGCGTGAAAGTCGACAGGATAGATAAGGAAATATCGGTATTAGATCGAGGAAGGAACAGTGTTACTGGAAAATGTCCATCAAAATTGGTAATCTTTGATTTACAAAATGACCAAAAAACACAGCAATATGTCTTTCCAGGGAATGTGGCCCCTGCTGATGGAGGTGTGAATGACATGACTGTTGAAAGATGTGAAACAACAGGAAAGGTTCGTTATTATTATATTTCTGATTTTCTTAAGAATGCTCTGGTTGTTTATGATAGAACAACGAATAATTCCTGGACATTCGAACACCCCTCGATGGCAGGTGATGGGACTGACGAATCAAGAACAGCCACAATAAACAATCAGACTTTCGGATTTCCACCATTCGGACTAAACGCGTTGTCAATGTCACCTTGTTCCAAATATCTTTATTACACTGCTCTAACTGCATTCTCTACATGGCAAATTCCAACATCGGTGTTAAAGGATCCAAACGGACATGCTCAGTTTTCTAGTGAAACCCGAAATATTGGCAAAAGAGAATCCCAGACTTCAGCCATGGCAACAGGCACGAGAAATGTTTTTTACACAGTTGTAGCCAACAACGAAATATCTGAATGGAAATGGAAGAGGGATACCTCCCGTACAATGGAATCTGGGGTATTTTTAAATACTACATCAGCAGTAGTCAAAGACGACGAGTTTATGGTTTATCCTGATGGAATGGACATTGACTCGAGAAGATTGTGGTATTTGGCAGATAAAATCTTCCAAACGGCACCAGATATCGGTGGTTTAGATTTTACAGACAGAGATCCGGGAGACAATCCCAACTTTGTAGTCGGTTGCATGAAAATCAGCGACAAAAACTACCTTGATAGGGTCGAGTGCCCAAACCGATATCAAGACTTCTAGGATTAATAAAAAATATACTGCGTTCAGTTAGTTGAATGTTTTGTCATAATTAATATGCATGCGTAAATATTGAATTAGAAAATTAGAATCGCGAGTCTGTTAGTTCTGAATGATTTTCTGAGTACATTTAGTACTCTTACTCTACTTAAAACAGGCAAGGTTTTTGTCAAAGCACGGGGGGGGGGGGGGGGGNTGGAATTGGGTACAGGCCTGCCGCTGGCATTTTAAAAATACCCCAATTTCATATAGTTCATCCAACAAATTATTGACCCATTCATATAGTATATTTATAAAATAAGCAACCCAACAGTATACTAAAAATGTGTAATTGAAGTCAGAAAACAATTAATTTCACAGAAGGAATGTTCTTAAACATCAAATAATGATAAATACTTGATAAATTACAGCAACCAGTAGAGATTCTGGCCATTTGGGTTTAATTTACTACCCATTTATATACAAAATGTCAAAAATTACTACCCATTCATATAGTTGACAACTGCAAAAAGCAGGCCCATTCCAGCGGCACGTCTGTATATACCTCTATATAGGAAGTTGCCCCCCCCCCGTGTGTCAAAGCAGGCTCTGACGCTATATTTCTAAGGGTCATTTTTTGATCGATCGTTTCTCCCGGATTCAATAGGGTCTGTAAGTCTCGTCATGTGATCCCCGGGAATTCACGATGAGATTGTAATTCGAAAACGTTTCCCGTCAAAAAATGACGTCTGAGAATTATGACGTATAAGTTTTTGTTTGCAACGTCACTTACAGACCCTATTTTGACCTCAGCTAAAGTTAGATGACATTTTGTCATATAGAAAACATTCACGTAATATCATCCGTATGACGTCGCCACTGTTCTATAGGTGATTACGCGAACGCTTTTATCGCGACGACGCTTGAATTTGGCATTCGCGTAATAACTGAAGTTTATCGGTTTAATATGAGGATAGGTATAACCTATGTGGAAGCGAAGCTGAATTCACTCGCTGAAAAACTGTTGTATACTGTAGGCCTTCCCTTTGTCAGTATTTATCAGGGACAATAGGAAGATGGCACCGGTAGAACAAGAGGGGAGGATCTGGTTTATGGACCCCCTTTTTATGAAAAAAAAATCATGCTGAATAAACGCAAAAAATCAACAAAAAATTCACTGGAACTACAATCTAAAACCATCCTTTCTGAAGCACGACTATATTGATCCTCCCGATAAAGGATATTACAGCTTGAATATTTTCATGTGATGTAGCGGTGACTCCTTGTGTTATGCGTTGTCAAACAACGGCAGTAGAATACCGAAGGAACAAAGGAGTGAAATTTACAAAAATCGAAGTCCAAAGACATGGCAACAACGAGAACACAGAAAAAAAAATGACGTCAGACACAAAAGACGCTAGACAGATACAAAGCACAGAAATAGAAATCAATGTCAAGCGTGTAAATATACGGTACAATCACAGGCACTTGTTCAATCGGGATATATTTCAGTAAAGGGGACATAAAATATGAAATACAGGCATAAATCGTGTAAAAACATTTTATGATGTCTTTTTCATTTAAAGTACTGTAGCAGTAAAATATGTCCGTCAGAAAAAAATTGTCCGGACGGAATAAATCTCATAGAAAGACATGTCCGCACATTTATTTTACTAGGAATAGTTGTTCGAGGACATATTTTCCTAGAAATATATGTCCTCTCGGATTCACTTTCCCAGGAATGTCTGTCCATGGAGGAGAGTGGACTCATCAACTACATGAATTTTCATTTTGTAATCTTTGTTTTGTTTTATTATGGTTCTGTTATTATTCATGTATGCCTTCAACCCTAATGTATATGGGTATAAATGTGCATTTAAATAAATAAATAAGTAATAACTATCCCCCCGGACATATTTCTACCCGAAAATATTTATCACTTAAAAAAGAAACAACCTCCTGATCGACGTCTCCTAAATCTCAACTACATTGTACTATTGACGAGATGGTTTTGTTTTCTATCGATTTTTTAAAGTAAGTGAACATGATAGGGTTTAGCATTGGTTTTTACAACATTACGGACAGTATGTTCTTGACCCAATTAATTAAAAACACTTTAAAGCTGCACCTTAATTTGCTCTGGCATAGCCATAGGTAATGACTCGCCTGCAGAATAGTTACATTTGTATTGACAAAAGTTAATAAATTATTCAATTTAACCAAAAGTACTGACAAAGTAAAACAAAAATTGTACAAACCTTATTTTTCCTTAAACTATTTGTGGTCGTCAGTTTTTTT
>MJUU01005234.1:0-10232 GCA_002080025.1 Modiolus philippinarum
ATCTCTATATTAAGAGGAAATAAAGATATGAATGAATGAATGAATGAACGATGCATTTACACGAATTTTATGATATATTTATACGAAATTCTGTGGTGTCCTGATTGGAATTTCCAAACGAAACAATGAACAAAATACACTTCAAACCGATAAACATAAATCTACAACAACATTCTTTGTCATTGTTACGATGGTGTTTCATTCAACCATTTCATGTCTTTCAAACACTGCAATTACCTTACTACAGTTCGGACAGGTGTGCTTGATGTCCTTATACTCGTTCATGCAGAATGGAAAAAATGGTACGCAAAAAAGTCCAAACCAAATACTACAAAAAATGAAGAAAAATTAATTGAAACAGGTTTTGCAGGTGCTATATTAAATGAAATAAAAGGGACAAATGGGAAACAGGTTTTGCAAGTGCTATATTAAATGAAATAAAAGGGACAACAGGGAAACAGGTTTTGCAAGTGCTATAGTAAATGAAATAAAAGCCGGGGACAACAGAAAACACCTACAATGGCTGAAAATTTTAATTACGTGCCACAATCTGCTAGAGAACTACACACTAAATACATTTTGAAACAAAAACGTAAAAACATTTAAGAATTGAATGCATTATTTTGAAGTTTCATTGGGGTATGAAAGTGTTGACCGAAGCACATTTTTAGTGAAACGCGGTAGCGCTTCATGTTGAAAATGTGCGCCCAGTCAACACTTTCATAATCCCTATGAAACTTCAAAGTAATGCATTCAATTCTTATAATTACATTTAAAAGCAAATCAACAAAAAAACAAATTTATTGAAAAGATAGTACATCATGTACAATGGGATTCTTTCTTTCTAATTCATCCGCCACGTGGTCATATGATCAAATGTGTTTCATGGGAATTGCAACATCACATTGATATGCCACGTGAGCGATGTTCACCTATCAAATTGACGGAATTCCAATGAATATTCATGAAATGTAATTATTCAATAATAATTATTATATAATTTGCATATTAGGGAATAAGCTGACACATGCCGACAAATTTCTAGGGAAAATTGGCATTCTACGATTTCATGCAAAGCATCGCGCCAATTAGGAGTTTACAATGGCCAGAGTTAAATTACAGCCGCCAGTGGTCAATTAATAGATCTTGGATAAATTGTTTCAAACTTTCTTATATTTATTGTCATGTAAATTTATTTTTAATAATGCAGAAAATGCGCCGTAATTCGAGTCTTTGATCACAGAATACCAGCAATTTGTTGGCATGCATGCCAACAAATTTCTAGGAAAAATGGGTATGCTACGATTTCCTGCAAAGCGTCACGCCAATTAGGAGTTTACAATGGCCAGAGTTATAATACAGTCGTCAGTAGTCAATTAATAGATCTTGGATAAATTGTTTCAAACTTTCTTATATTTATTGTCATGTAAATTTATTTGAAATGATGCCGTAATTCGAGTTTTTGATCACAGAACACCAGCAATTTGTTGGCATGTGATTGGTTGAATTTACTTCCGGTAGCAATTTCTGAGGTCGTTTATTTTTCGATAGACGACGTTGATCGAACTACTTTTTAGTCTAACTTATAAATTCATATGCCAAGACAATCAAATAGAACAAAAACGTGTGATTGGCATATTAAAATAAAAAATTAAATAACTGATCATCAAATTAAAAGGACCCCGATTGAAACCCCGGGATATAGAAATAGGACCCAGTATTCCAGGCTGCGGGGTACAACCTCTCCAAAACTGGATGTCCGTGGTTGTGCGGGATGAATAAATACACAACGCATCTTTCGGATGGGATGTAAATCCAGGTCCACCTGTTGGAAGAAATGCCACGCTTCCTGCACGTTAAAGAACCCTTGTAGCAAGGTCTTTTTTTGAGTGGCCCCTAGGTGATTGGCTACAAGGCTAAATTCCCCGCCCCTTTCGATTTTACCCCACTTTTCCAGTGGCAGTCAGAATTTTCCATCCCATGACCCTTTCAAAACCCCAAAGTGATTATTTATTAACAAACTTGTTCTCGTCTTGATATAGCTGAAATATTTCTCAGTAGACGTTACACAATATTCAATCAATGAATCAATCAAATTAAAAGAATTATAAGGATTAAGCACCGTTTGGAAGGAATTAATTGGAGTATTAACGGACTTTTATTTGTTTGTGAGTGAGTTGGTGTCGTTTATACTCCCAATAAATTCCTTTGAAACGGTGTTTAATCCTTAAATAAAATGCTAGCGATTTGAGTTTAATTTATAAGGTTGACGAATTAACGTTGGGTCTAGGCTAGATTTGATGGGCAATGAATCACACAAGAGTTGTACGAAAACTTGTGATTTGTGTAGAATTAATTTATGAACCATTCGATTTAGAATTTGCATGCAGTTTTCTTGTAGATTGTGGCTTGTGATTGTAGTTCCTGGCCATTGTAGGTGTTTGCTGTTTTCCTGTTTTTGTAATATACAGAATACAGAAAACAATACATACTACGTAATATAAATTCAAACTTTCAAACAAATGACGCAAAAGGACAATGTGTACTTAACATTCTGTGAAAGTTTCAATGAATTTCATGACGTGGTCTAGGAGGAGTTGTCGCCACAAAGTAAGTACCATGTGGCGGACGGACGAACGAACGGACGGACACCTTGTAAATATCAACATTGAGCGTAATTAGTTTCCTCTCACCACTGTGCTATCGTTTACGTTAGATGCAAAGATCATGTCCCTCAATACAAATGTGCTTGTATCACAACATGGAACCGACTGGACAACAAGTACCTTGGCAACCACTTTTTCGGACAATAGTGAAATTAAAAGTCTACCTTAGGTAGTGAAGGTGGTTAGGGTAGTTAGCATAATCACTGTAGCCTATTACTTGCTAGTTTGTGCCCCTCTTTCTAAATAACAATAATTTGTAAAGGTTCTGCGGAACCTAGTGTCTCGCCTGCTCACTCCACTATCATTCTAATTTCGTCTTTATTAAGATGTACTGGCTAAGAAGAATTCCACGAAACTACTGGTATTTGACAGTTTCAGGAAATTTTCCAAAATTGGAATAAAAATTTATGAATATTTTTTCATTCTTAAGTTTTCAGAATTATGTCTTGTATGAAATGGTGGCCAAGGTATATGATTGTATGCAAAAATTTCAAAAATTGTTAGTCTTGGACATTTTCAGGAAAATTACCAAAGTTGGAACAGGAATAAAATTCTGAAAGCTTATAGTGCATCGATGGACTATATACAACAATTCTACATCAAAACTTAAGTCCATATTCACAATTTTGTTTAAAAATTGTTGATATATGGACCTAAATAGAAAATTTAGCTAAATTCATTGAAGCGGAAAATAAAGGACAAGGTGACATAATTATGGTATGGATGTTGGTCACTACTAAAGATGTAACCACATACCAATAATCATCAGTCTATGGTATGTAGTTGCTGAGATATGGTGCAAACAAAAAAATTTCATGGAAAAAAACTAAGTCCAACTAATGGAAAAATACGGAAAAATTGGAATTATTTTTTTCAAAAAATAAATTTGGCAAACATTAATAAGGTTGTACTGAACATTATATCAAAATTTCATTGATATTGAATATGATTTGAGAAAGTTATTGAAGTTCAAAAAAAGTTTAACATTCGGGTTAACAAAATGTTAACGACGCCGACACCGACACCGACGCCGACGACGACGGAATCTATGCTCGCTATGTCTCGCTTTCGCGACATTTGTCGCAGGCGAGACAAAAAGGGTGCATTCGACTTGCAACCGTTAGTGATAAGTTGTGTATGTTTCCTGCCCAAGGTCGGTGGTTCTCTCTTGGTACCTCCACTACTAAAACTGACCGCCACGATGTAGCAGAAATATCTCTAAAAGGTGTCGTTAAACTTATACATACAATTAAATACAAGTGTACCATAGTGCCTGTGCAACTGATTAAAACCTGATTATCTTAACAGCACTGGGGCCTGGGTGGCCGAGTGGTTAAAGTCTATCCCACTTCCTTTAGATAATGGAAATCTTACGATTTTAGCTTTATTTTTACACCAATCTTTATCATATTTGGTATGTAAATCAAAAATGACCATACATAACTGAAAAATGTTGAATTCGCCGTTTACGGCATGCACAAAAGTCTGCAGTCATGTGCATTTTCACAATTTTCTTCAAACAGGTGAAAATTTCTAAGTGATGGATTGTTCTATTTTAAGGGCGACCAAGTAACTTGACAACATTGAAGACACTAGTTTACCTACCTATTAATAGCAAGGTGTACTCGTTCGGGTTTAACAATTGTAATCCACGGACACTTTGTTTGTAAACACCAAATAGAAATTAGCAGTACATTAACAATTTCTTTCAAATATTTCTTTTGCGTTTAATGCATGCATATTTCAATTACATATTTGGGTATTTTGTTGAATTATTTCATTTACGGGTATGTTTTTTTTTCTTTAATAAAAAGGGGGGTCCAAGCACATGGTAAAAGCCAAAGTGAGACTTGTTTATCATCTGACTTCAGGTAATACCTGCCATACCTATTTCAGAATGGTCCAGTCTTCTCGATAATGGTGCGCCGAAAATAATATCCCTTTAAAAGCATGGAGCATTTTTAAAAAGTATTTTTTCTTTCCATATTTATTTGAAATCATCAAATTAAAACTGGTTTCAGAAGTGTACAATATTTTTATACATCCATGCAAAATCCGGTGCCGACATATGCAATATTAAAGTCAGCTGAAGAGAATTTCCATTATCTAAAGGAAGTGAAACAGACTTTAAGGTAGTTCAACCACTGTAGTCTATCACCACCGCGGTGTGAGTTCGCGCCCCACTTTGTACATTACGAAAAAGGGTGCACTCGACTTACAATCGTAAGTGATAAGTTATGTCAGTTACCTACCAAAGGTCAGTGGTTCTCTCCGGGCACTCCGGCTTCCTCCACCACTAAAACAGACCGTCATGAAATAGCTGGAATACTGCTGAAAGTGATGTTAAACCTCATATCAATCAATCAATCTTTACAGCGCAAGAAATTGTACTTGTGAAATAAACTTACAATATACAGCAAAAAATATAACAGCAAAACCAGGTCTGCAATCCATCATTGTACGATACTCGTGTTGTAACTTGTGTTTGACAATGTTGACAAGTTGTTAAGTAAGATAAGAAATGCTCTTTCCGTACCCATGGTCGTTGAATAAGCAAAACACCTGGTTTGGGTTCTTGTTGATTAACCATATATTCATGTTGTAGTCTGGCTGCTTGTGAATGTACTTGTACTTGTATCAGGTCTAGACGATTTGAATAACCTACAATCGAATATTAAAACATAAAAAAATATATTTTTGTGTACTTGTTTACTTATCAACATCCTTTTTTTTTCAGTCAATTTCCTTTTTCTGTTCATATGTTTTATTTTAAGCCTAAATCTTTTTTTACGAAATACGCATTTGGTAGATAAAATACTGAAAGCCAATAATGCATTTTTGCTTGATGTTTTTATCTACATTCACGATTCTTATTTGTAAACACAATGACAAAATGTTTGAAAATTCATGTGGTATGAATATAACTTTCAATGAACCACGGTTTTGAAAAAAAAAGTAAATATTCAAGGATTGATCAGTAAATCGTACAAAACTCTCAATATAAATGTAAACAATTTCACATAATTTTTTACTTTTTTTCTTTACTTTTAATCCAGACCATTGTCCGACTACATTATAGATGTAGCGGTTGTAGGGTTTTTGGCAGTATATTTCTTGTTTAATATTATAATCTATGATAAAAATCTTTGGATCTTATATACATTGTAATACACGTGCTTTTTGTTGTCAAAGATGATTTTCTTAATTCTCTAGAGTACCTGGCTATTGCCAGGGTGAGGTTTTCTCGTCACGTTTCGCCCGTCGTCCGTCCGACGTAAATTTTTCTTTAAAGATCTTCTCTGAAACCATTTGGCTTGGCCACAATGTTCATTGGATGGTCCCCTGCAAAAAGGGTGTTTTGTACACACATGATTCCAGTCAGCCAGAAGTGAACAAAAATTAACATTGGAGTCTATTAACAATGATCCTCGGGTGGTCCCCTACAAAATTTGTTTACGGATTTGCATCTCAAACAAGATTGGCGCCAGAGGGAAGCATAGTTTTACATTGGATCCTATTGGAAAACACATTTAGAGATCTTCTCTTCCGAAACTACTAAGCCAATTGGAACCAAAATTATGGCCACAATAAGCTTAAGGTAGTCCACTGCAAAAAGTTTTTTTTTTCTAAGGTAAGCGCTATATCCCAAATTGCCGCCAGCAGGGAACATAGTTTTAACATTGGATCCTATAGGAAAAGTCATTCAAAGATCTCCTCTGAAACTCTGCTTATCCAATCTGAATCTAACTTTGCTACAATAGTCTTAAGGTTGTCCTCACAAAAGAATGCTTTTCAGGTCAGCGCTATATCCAAGATTGTCGCAAGTGGAAACATAGTTTAACAATGGACCCTATGGCAAAAACTGGCTGCTGAACCGAATGGAACCAAACTTGGTCTAAATAACTAAATACCGAATTTGATTTCTACATATGCACATTTCGACAACTTACGTCTCTTCAGTGCAGATAAAATCTAAACGTTTGGAAGACCATAAACTCAAAGATGTTTAATAACAACTGATAGAGAACAAATAATCAACCTGATCTAAATGTAAAGCCAAAATCAGCTTAGGACAGAGCTTTGCATGAGGGAGATACTCCTTAGTTTTCAAGAAAATTTACAAAAAATTAGATATTGGAAGGTTTCAAATACAAATAGTGTGTAGTGGTCCCCAGGAAAAAAAAAATGTTTTTTTATGTCATTGCTATATCCAAGGTGACTGCCTGCGGGGATCATAGTTTTAATAATGGACCATATGGTAAAAGACGTCCAAAGGTCTTCTCCTCTGAAACTGCTGAGTTGATTGGATCCAAACTTGGCTACAATAGTCTTTATGCAAAAACATGGCTTTTCAGATCTGTGCTATATTCAGAAGGCTACCAGTCGGGAACATAATTGTTGAACACTGGACATACTTGAAAACACATTCAACGATATTCTCCTCCGAAAGTGCTAAGCCAACTAGTACAAAACGTGGCCACAATAGTCTCAAGGCAGTCCCTGTATAAAAGTTTTTCAGGTCAGCATTATAGTCAAGATGATTGCCAGCTGGGAACATAGGAACCTAATTTTAATTTTGGGCCTTATGGGAAAACACATTCAATTCTTTTTTTAATCTCCTCAGCCCAATTGTACCAATCTTGGCTACATTAGTTTTCAGGTGGTCCCCTGCAAAAAAAAGTTTTTCGGGTCCGTGCTTTATCTAAAATGGCTGTCAGCGGGGAACATATTTATAACATTTGACCCTATGGGAAAAGACATTCCAAGATCTTCTCCTCTGAAACTACTTATCCAACTGGAATCAATCTTGGTAACAATAATCTTTGGTGGTCCCCTGCAAAAAAAGAAGTTTTATTTATCAGCGCTATATTCAAGATGGCTACCAGTGGTGAACATAGTTTTGAAATTGGGCCCTATTGGAAAGACTTTCAAAGATCTTCTACTTTGAAAGTTGAAACTGGAACCGAACCTGGCCACAAGAGTTTAGATGGTCACTTGCGAAAAGATGTTTTCAGTCGATGACCATATGCTGTTACTTTGTTGTTGATCTGTCATCCAACATGGCTGCCAGCAGGGAACTTACTTAAACATTTGACCCTATAGGAAATGCATACTAAGATCTTCTTATATATATATATAGAGAACTGATGAATGCATTAAAAAGAAACATGGCATGAATGTTACTTACATGCATGATTTTCCCCGACTGCCAGACATCTTGATCAGCACCTCATATAGAGAACTGATGAATGCATTAAAAAGAAACATGGGATGAATGTTACTTACATGCATGATTTTCCCCGACTGCCAGACATCTTGATCAGCACCTCATGCAGCATGAGGTGCTGATCAAGATGTCATGCAGTCGGGAAAAATGATTAAATGTCGGGTCCATTTGACATACTGGTAGTTTGAAATTGAGATCCTTAAACATGGGACTTTTTTGACTATATATTTATTGTTAAATTCGTTATATGTATTGCAATACAAGTTGGAGTCCAGTAGGATCCAGAATCCTCCTAGTACAAATCAAAATTTTTGATTTGTACTGTGCCAAATTAGAATTCTAATTCGTACTGTAGTTAATCCAGTACAAACAGAAATTCCAATTTCTACCAGAAGAAATTGAGATATTCTAATTTGTACAAGGATCCTACTAACTTCAATCAAAATAACTTGTATAATAAGATAAGCTATTATTAAAAAGATTACAAAAATGCTGCATGGGACATTACTTCAGATTCCGATTTTTGCCTTGTAAAATTCTTGAATTTGAATTAAATCTAACAAAGATTTGATGATGTTCAAGATTTTTTCTCCTATGAATAGCATACTGAAACACTATCATTCACAGACTGTCCTATTTGATTAAACAAGCTTTATTTTTTGGGTAGATGCTTCATTTCCTTCAAAATGTTACATGTTTTAAGGCTTGGCAAATAATGTTTATTGAAAGAAGAATGCAGACAAGCCATTGTTTTTGACCAAAAAGTTAAGATTTTATGAAATTGATGAAAATCTGCAATATTGGTATCTTTGTGTGTTTTCAAAGTAATTCAATATGAGAAGCCCCAAAGTTCTACCATATCAGGGAGCGGAAATGCAAAAAATCGATGATCTGATTATTTCCCCCTTTTGATGTTTTTCAAACTATCATATCGCTTCTAATTTACAAATAACATGTAAAAACTATGAAGTTTGTGTCATTTTTCTTGTGTTTAAAGTGCCATAAAATATCCATTTTTCACTGTTAACAAATCACAATTTTGTATATTTGTTTTGGGTCGTTTTAACCTAGAGATGGGATGTTGTCTCCTTGACATTTACACCATTTACTTTCTGTTTTATATTTAAAGAACAGAAAACACAAAATGATGCATTAATAAGACATAAAAAAATATCGGAACACTGTCTATATGCCTGAAAATGTTAAACATCATTTCTCCTAAAATAATAATCAAAAACTTTGAAATTTCAGTAATATCCAGAATCTTCCTAAGCAATATATCCAGTATGTTCTGAATCATACTAGAAATTTAGCAGGATGTAGAATCCTCCTAGTACAAATCAGGCTATCTCAATTTCTCCAAGTAGAAATTGGAATTCCAATTTATTTGTACTGGGAAGATTCTGGATCCTACTAGATTCCAATTTGTACTGTAACATATATGGTTTAATGTGCAAATCTAATAGAAAAGGTGTGCTAAAACAAAATATATCCAATTTCAGTTCTTTAAAACTGCACAGTTGACACCCAGCCGAACACAGATACGCAATAACAAAATAAATATAAAAATAAAAACAATATCATTGTATTTCAATATTAACCTCTGTCACGACAGCAAGGATTTTTCAGATGTGGTGCGGTGTCGCCTCTCCTATAAATTGCAACTGTTCTACGACACCTTGGACACGTGTGTTTAGCATCTTTGAAGCTTTTCATACAGCAAGGCAAAAATGCAACGCAAATGAATCCAAACCATATACTGAAACAAAAATATATTTTTTACAATTATTGACTTTTAATGGGGGTCTACTCATGACTATACAGACCCAGTGGTAAAGATTGTTTGATCGAGACCAGCGACCGAGGTTAACCAAAACTCGACAGGGTCCGTTTTGTCACGAATACACCTAAATTAAAAGTCAATAAATTCTTTATTAAATGTAATAAGAATTATACAGTTATGGCCTTGAAGTGAATACGTGTTTTTATTGACCTTTAAACCAATATTCATCAAGACCATCGGTCGAGATAAATATCTGTGTTTTCAAGTCAATAAAAATGCGTATTCACCGATAAAAAAAGTCTATTGTTTTATTATATAGTTCAATACATTTTGACGTCATGAAAAGATTATCACTCCAGCAGGTGAATACGTTTATTTATTACAAACTTAAAAACGTTTTAGCATGATCAATATGACCGGAAGTAAACTGTCCATATTTTCACATCCCAGGAATATAGCAAGTTATTATAAACGACTTCCGGTCCATATTGGCCTGGGCAAATAAACGACTTCCGGTCCATATCGGCCTGGCATTTCTAAACGTCGGAAGTATGTA
>MJUU01005234.1:21011-31479 GCA_002080025.1 Modiolus philippinarum
CCCCCCCCCCCCCCCCCCCATAGAAATCAAATGGTTGCTCCCTAATCAGAAATTGTCATTTCAATACGTCGGAAATGAACTAACAGTCGTTGTCAGTGTATGATTTTTTAATTGAAATAAGAAAGCATTTGTTGATTCCAGTAGTTAATTATACATCTCCCGGTTTAATAGATCGTACAAAGTGTCTTTGATATATGACGTTTAGATGTAGTGACATTATACACGAAACAAGATTGATGGTCAAGTTGATAGAAGAAAATTGTAACGTACTGTATTTTCACATATTGCATCATTAATCATTAATTGGTGGGAATCTGTCACTCAGTCAAAGAGAACACATTTCTTGTCGTCAAGGGACGGTTCCGTATAAAAAGATTTTTCTCATCTACCCTATTGATGTCTTTTGTGCACGCGATTTCTCTTTTGTCGTCTGCCTCTGGGTGATCGTTTCTGTCATTGAAAATAAATTGCACAGAGTATTGTTGAAAAACAAAAGAATAATATTGCCTTTTATGGTGATAAGAATACAGAGAATAACTGTGTAATGTTATGATTCTTGAAATATCATGAGTGATGTATTTTGGTCGACCCTTGAAATCTGATTTCGGGGTAACCCAAAATGTGATCAAGAAGCACATGAAAGAGCAGCACGAGATATCTGATTGTCTCCTCTTTAACATATCACGCAATTCAGCTTCTTAATATGTAAATCAACTGTGAAAACATCAATAAAATTTACAACTGAAAACAAAATTCGACATTTCATTTCAGTTTTGAAATTCACCATTTTCATACTGATGCATGTTGTCATTATTCCCATTATGCATTTTAACTTTCTGCATCAATGTGTTACTGAGGAAATTGAAAATGACATTTAATGGCAGAAATCAACACAATCTAATTGATGATAGTATTAAGCTTGTCATATTAAATCAGTTCCATCTAGGAGGCTGAGTGCAGGGAGCTCTAAGGATGGTTTGGTTTATATCAAATCCAGCAATCATTTGGGCATGTTGACAGCCTAGCTTTATCACTTTGATGTTATGTATTACCCGCTGTTTAATGAGGTTCTGTTAATTCCCAGCCCATCAAACGATTGTGGCGTGCATTTATCAGACTTCAAAAACAATTATCTTCAGAATGCTTCAATCAACAACAAATCTCATAGCTTTGAAAAGCAGCGGCTGATGTTTGGTAAGATGTTTCAGTTACGTATAGTTTGATTAATTTATTCCCCGTGTCGTATGGGGTCACTTTTATCATACTTTTTATTGCGGAATGTCTGATAGACAGGTGTGTCTAATTAAATAAATTCTGTTAGATTTGTTTTATATTCATGAACGTTATTAAGTACTAACACTTCTTCTCGTGTATAAGCAGGTGCGTGTTTATTAACACTACCCAATGTCATGAAAATTTTATGAAGAAAAAGGTCTATTTACAACGGCGTAATACGTTTGATCAGTTTAAAAACAAAATTGAGCATGTGGTGAACGACGCACTTTATATCATATTAATGTTTACATACCAGTTGATCGATGGCCACAATTGATCTCCGTAATCAATGTTTCATTTCTTTGTAGTTTTAATTTGATGGCGGCGATTTTTAGATGGCTTTTCGTCACTAATCAAATAAATGAATGATAAATAACGATTGTAAAATGAAGATAAATGCCGTGAAAGTTGCCGTAATGATCAGGATGTGCAATATATATTCATCTGGATTAAATCTATCCAAGATGAATCAAAGTGGGTACTTTAAAAAGTCATTTTTCATCCTTTAAAATGATTAAGGTACTTAGATGTGTCAGGGAAGGCGATATCAAGGCTTGAGGAGATCGATTAGCTCGTTAATCATATAGTTACAGACATCATTCTGTCAACCTTTGGCTTAAGAGTTTATAACATTCAAACTAGGACGGTGCTTAATTATGCGAGTCTGTAAAATTGTTACATTAATCACTGTATAATTATATCGTCAAAAAAATGCAATCTTTTTGTTTTCCATTTCAATGAGCTCACAAAAAGCATGCAGTTTTTTAAAATATGTGTGAACTACTTTCCATTTACTTTGTTGTCGGCCATGTTGTGTTGAAGTATGCTTCATTAAAATGTTTTGACGACAGATGAGTGGTCATCCATTGTCATTTGATAATACCTTGTACAGATATCTCGTTTTCTTCTTGTGTGTTTTCCACTTCAAGCGCATCCTCAAACTGAATGTGATTGACAGGTTTATAATTGATTTGACAGATTTGTAACGATGGCGATTATTGGTCCATTACTTCAAACCATCAAACATGATATAAAGGTGTGTATGAGCTGTCAATCATGTAGACCACCTCGCACGTCTAATTATTTGATGGCGGATTTGATTGACATGTCGGCAGTGTGTATTTCATTACAGTGAAAGGTTTTCCGACCAGTACTTCCTATTGATGATGTTCTTGTAATGATCGCGCGGTTTTGTTTGAAAGAAATGATTAATTATTTTACACATGAATATCATATGATATCAATTGCGTTCTGCATTCATCATAAGTACTTCATATTTGATGTAAATGATATGAGGTATGCAGAGTACGAAAACTGATGAAGTAAATGTGTTGAAGCACCTTAGTGCTTTAAGTGTTCTTTGTCTATACAAAAATGTTTAAATATTTAACAGATCTTTCAGATCCTTCCTCCTCTAAACATCAGATGTTGCCGTTGGTTGTATATTTGGTAGTTTCTACAACAGCATTTTCACAAATACCCCCCCCCCCAAAAATAAGACAAATTGAAGTACATAATATTTGACACATAGCGTGCAGTATATTGCACGGACAATGTGATTAGATATGACATATCTGATTGCATCCGTGGGCTATTATATTGGTCATTTGTTCCACATTAGCGCTAATGGTGCAAGCTCATTTATCTTTATTAAGGTGATAAGACAACACGCTACGGGGATGATAAATGACGCTGATTATGTGCAGATACAATTACTCCGTCCAATGACGAATGTTGTGTGTACATTTCGATGTTCTTTTACACGTCTGCTATAGTAATAACATATTAAACTGAAGATAGTTTAAGGTTTGTTTTTGCAAAATTTACCAGTCACTGAAACTTATTTGCGGGGGTACAGTCAAGATCCTATTTTCCAGACTTTCTAATTTCAGTTCATATTTAATTTTAAAACAAAGGATGTAATTTTTTAATCTTAATCTGTCTACTTGTCCTTTTATTTGGGAAACCGATGAAGTACGTTTCGTAGGTCCGGTTGTTGACCTTCGAACTAAAAAATGATTTCACTTGCATTAAAAAAGTCTCGTATGCTGTTGGTTGTAAACACTGCAAGATGAAGATTGTTGATCAAAGTCAGAGCGTCATTTAATGGAATATATGAATCTAACACTGGTGAGAATGCAAGATCGAGAAATCTCAGACACCCAAGGGTAAGATTTCAATATTTCTCTGACGAGGCTTGTCCGAGTCGGAGAAGCATTGAAATCTTATCTGAGGGTGTCTGAGATTTCGATATCTTGCATTTTCAACGGTGTTTGATTTATTTTCTCACATTTATTTGTCAGAATGTGTTTTGTACATTGAAGAAATGTACCTGTAATCCGCCATTCCAAAAGGAAATCACCATGACGTCGATTACGTCATAATGACTTTGTCTTGCACTAGTGTAAGACTAATAGGATCTTGCATAAGATCAGATTAAAGATCGGGATATCTTTCACAAGTGTAAGAAATTTCGTCTTTTCTCGAGTGGAGCGTATCGAAACGAGAGGAAAAGACGTAGAATTTCTTATACGAGTGAAAGATATTCCGATCTTTAATTTTGATCGTATGCAAGTGCCTATTTCTTCCGTAAAAAGCGAAAAGAAACGTCTGGAAACCTTTACTGTTTGAACAACGTTGTCGCCATTCGAGTGTTCTTTACATTGTGACGTCAGGTCTTTTGTGACGTTAAGCCATGGTAACGATTGTTGTATCACAAAAATCAACACATCTGGTTGGTCATTTACCGGTGTGAGATGAGGTCGCGTGCATCGATCTCACATGGGTCATCTCTCACTGTAAACCACCACTTACGGAAGAAAGAAAAATCTCACATCGCTAAAAATAGGAACTGTTCTGTCTCAAAAGTGAGAAATTTCTTTCTCACTCTACCTGTAGTGCTTTCTATGTAGCCAATGCATGTGTGAGATTTTTCGGTCTCACCCACCCATTTTCCGTCTCACCGAACCGCCTGGGTGAGAACACCTACACGATCTTTTTCCAGCGGTTTTTGTGTGCGCTTGACATTTAAATTGCGATGGTCTTCTTGTTTTTTCTTTTTAGATAAGCACATTTTCCAAAACGTCGACTTACAAAGCTGTGTCTTTAACTCTTGACACCTATTACATGTACCAGATAATTCTGAAAATAATTTAATACTCGACAACATTCAAAAATCCCGCTCGAATCTTATGACGTCATAAAAAGGGACGTAACTCCCGTAAGTAAACAAAAGTGAGGAAGGTCAAATTTCAGATCAAACGATTTCAGTGTATAAGTAAACACAAATGAAAAGCCAGAGTAAGCCAAGTAAATAATTGTGTAATGTAATATGTTTTGAATTATTTGATGTCAACAGAGATCCAACTTTATGCTTGATAGTACGAAACATGATGTCCAATGACTGTCAAAATCAGCAACTGCCCGTTCGTGTTGGCAGGGTGAGAAAACAAATCAAACACGGATATGTGTGCGAGACAAGGTAAATCTCACACACCCTCGGGCAAGATTAGGTAGTCTCTGACTCGGCGAAGCCTCGTCAGAGATAACCTTAATCTTGCCCTTGGGTGTGTGAGATTTCCTTGTCTCGCACACACACCCGTGTTAGATTCATATTATCTCACACCCAAAAATCACGAGATATCTCTATCCCCTAGGCGAGAAAAGATTGTCCTGTAGCTTCCGCGAGCCAACCACAGTATAGTGGACAAGCATGTAACTGTCCTAACACACCAATGAGGGTGAGACCACGTGGGTTAGATACAACGACATTTCCTTGAGCAAAAAAAATTTATCCATTTTTTTCTCTTTGGACTTTTCTTTGGCATGTCTATTCTATGATCACATTTCTTTATTGGAATCACACGCTTGCAAATTACAGAAAATTTATGCTGATATTTCGTTTTTGATTTTCACAGGTATTTCTGTTACACGTCATTTGGTACGATTCCTCTCGTTTTTTAATCGTCTTTCTTTGATGTTCTGTCCGGTCTGGTTTGCCCCCAAGTTGAAGGCAAGTAGGATAAAACGTTGGGCTCTTAACTTTCTTCCCCCCTGTTGTCATTTTTTTATTGATACATTTTTTATTGGCCTGCTTTGTCACGTTCATTTTGTTTGAATCTGATAAATATTTCAACAAATCTTGAAACTTACATAATGTTTTCTGTGTGTACCTCCTCTTTTGGTATGGTTATACGAATTTTCCAATTCTTCCAGACTTAGGAAATATGTATCATTTTAACTGAATATTAACAACAATTTTGTGAAATCAATTTTGATCGAAATGAAAAACGAGTACAAAAGTGAAATATGAAAAATGATAGTGACAACTTTTTTGTATGTTGTGTATTTCAAAGCACGACGGTCATTGTGTATTTTTAATTTCATTTGAGACCATTGGCAAAGCGAAACATAAGGAAACAAAAGGCACAGATTGATTATATGTGGCTCTGTAAATTTAATTATAAAAATTCATAACTAGGGCCAGTCGTAATGGCATCGCTACTCTTTCCTTAATGTACCGTCTTTATCATAGCAGACATTTTCTTTCAGGAGGAAGAATGAAATTATAGTCTTGTCATACTCGTAAAAACAGAGAAATAAATCATAACGACATGATCCCCTATTGTAGAATGGATGTAATTGTCAGGGTCTAAAGAGTGATTTATCATACATTTATCAGTCTTGCCGGTTATTATTACACGGTTTTAATTAAGTTTATATTTATAACGTACCCGCTTTGAAATCTAACACTAAATTTTATGATAGATGACTTTACATTATTAAATGGGTTTCGATCAAATATTATACCGAGTTATTATATTTATCATGAATTATTATTTTCAATATGATAAATGAACTAACTCGTACAAGTTAGTGAACTAAGGGGGTCTACTATTGTGATTGGCTCAAAGGTAACAAAATAAAATAAATGAATAACTATAACATGATAAAAGAACATTACAATTGTTTATGCGATCAAAGCAACAGTGCATAAAAATTTCATATATGATAAAAAAAACAACAAAACAACCAAAAACAGAAAAGAAAACGATTTTAATAGAACACTGCTAAAAACTGCGATATTGAAATTCAAATTTTATCGAAAGACGGCTACAAAAGAAACGTTCGTATAATTTACACATGTTTATGGTCTTCCAAAAGTTTTAATTTTTATCATCACTTAGGTGACATAAGTTGTCGAAATGGTCATCTACACAAAACAAATTTACAGTAACTTCGGTATTTAGGTTTTTTATTACCACTGGGTCAATGCCTCTGCTGGTGGACTGTCGGTCCCCGAGGGTATTCACCAGTCAAATAGTTAGTACTTCGGTGCTGACCCGAAAACCGATTGTGTTTAAAAATTTTTGTAAAGTTTGTTCAAAACTAAGGAAAGATTATTACACAGCTATGTTCTTGGCTAATTTATGGGGTTTTGTTTATTTAGATCATATTGCTTATTTGTTCACTGTCGGTGTTTATATATGGTCTTCCAAAAGTTTTGATTTATCTGCAGTAAGAGACATAAGTTGTCGAAACGGCAATCTTCAGAAAGTAAATTACAGAAACTTTGGTATTTTGTTGTATATTTATAGTTTTCAGAACGAGAAAGAATTGTATATCGATGGATATCAACTAGAGTTATGTAATTTCAATATATAATAAACGAGCCTGTGGCGAGTTTATTATATTTGAAATTACATAACGAGAGTTGATATCCAGCTATATACAATTCTTCCGAGTTGTTAAAACTATTTCTCTTATGATTTCATTATATTTAGTGCCGAACTGCTGTTTTTGTTTCAAACAACAACACCGTTGCTAGGTAACGTTGATCACGGCCAACGAGATTTCACAGTGGTCCAATTAAAACGTCGAAAAAATAATAGCACATCACGCGTGATGTGTTATTACTTGGCGCTCGACCAATGATATCCTCTAAAAGCGATTCAACAAGTTCATATCTAACTCCAGCTTCAAAGTCTCGTTATGTACTAATAATAACTATTCGTGCAAGGAATAGACAATAAGCGTGCATCATAAGAGAATACCAGTGTGTCAATGCCTCTGCTGGTTGACTGTTATTTCCTGAGGGTATATTCTCCATTCTAGAAGTTAATATTTCGGTGCTTGCCCGAAAAAAGGATTTTGGTTTTCAAATTAGATCTTATTGATTATCTGTTCTCTTTCAGTGGTTTATGGTCTTAATTTTTCATTAAATGTGTTAATGTGCAAATGCACTAAGCACGAAGTGGCGTGAATTTTTCAGTGCTAGTATCTGCAGTATAATACAAATCTCTTCCGAAGTAAAATACGGAGCCATGAAGATAAAAAGAACGCAGTGCACAGCTATAGCAAAACAGAACCCATTTAAAAACTATCACCATTAATTTCTATGTATAAAGTTATATCAGTGTCTCCGCTCCGATTGATAAATCATTTTTACCGCTAATATCAGTGAAACTGGTCCTAAATCATCATCTTTATGGGTAATTTCTAAGCTATAGATCGTCGGCTTTTGAACAAACATCTATTTTGTCATATAAAATTGGATTCTATATGGAAAAATTATGCAGAAAATAGCATATTATTGTTTTTGTTGGTAATTTCCATCTGTAAGTAGGCTCAGAGCAACATAAATCTCGGAGAACAGGATCCGATAATGACTACTGCTTTGTTTTTCGAATTATGGTTGAAACAATATTGATATTCCCGTGCTGTCTAATTGACAAGTTAAAGCCGTGTAATATTTAACAATTGTCATTACCGGTATTAGAAATCAAGCAAAATTGATATTAATGGTTCAAAGGTCAACATATTGATCATGGTTTGGCAACTGTTTTATGTCGTGTAATAAATCACTTGGAAAAAATGAAGCATTTCAGATTTTTTTCTAAAATGAAAGATGTGATTCATCAAAAGAATTTTCTGATTCCAGAAAGATATAGATGAGAAAGAGAATTTCCATAGAATGCTATTTATTTTCATGTTAATTTGGCGACGAAAAGGGGTTTAATAAAAGAAAGGAATAACAATCAGCTTTAGGTCTTGGGAAACCATTCTACAAGACAAATATACTAGCATTAAATTATTAGAGACGGGATTTTAAATTACCAATCAAAAAGATGTAATTTTGACAGTGAACAGAGAATAAAAACACAAACCGAACTAAAATTCCATGTTGCATATAACAGTACCATGAGGTTGTTTTCTTCTTATTACCAGAAAACTGTACCTGGTAGTGCATGATTATTTTTATGAGACAAAATTGCTGCTATATTTGTCAAAAAATTCAATTGCTGTTTTGTTTTATTTTGAAGGTGTTGCATAAGTGTATTTAGTAATTGACAAGATGGAAATAACTAGATTACCGAACAGAATCCACAAAATAGACTGAAAAGAGAATGCCATGAAAGTATATAGTAAGGGTTGGAATAGACCCTTCATGACTTGTATTTTCTGGTGGACATTGAAAGGGAACAAAAACGTCGACATCACAAGGTTTGTCCAGTTCTTTTTAGTAATTCTACCAATTCTACCGACTCAACTGCCGTCATGATATAGATTACACAGTCGGTAAGTGACCTAATATGGTGAATCGGCACGGTCATTAAATTTCACACGCTCGAGCCTAATATTCAATTTACTGACCTTGTGTAGATCATATTTGATCACTTACATACTGTGTTATGTTAATATATTACCGAGAGTCTATAGTACACAGTCACTATAAAAAAAACCTGTGAAAAGCGTATCCTTACGTTTCTACACCGTATACGAAATATGCGCGTTCAGCACGGGACGTCTATTGACCAATCAACATTTCAGGAAGTGTATATAAAAGTTTATATCTCCTCAGTTATCGTGCAAGGTTCCATAATGAAAATGCATTTGGAAACGTACCTATTAAACGGAGGTAATGTAATAGTTTTAATAATCAATTGAAAAAAAACTCAACAGGAAAAAATCATAGAGAAAAATGCTAAAGCAAGGATAATGCAAAGAATATATACACATACGAAATAAAAACACAAACATACTAAGTATATAAAATAATCCGAACGTAGTAAAACTAAGAAAATCAAAGTACTGAAGTACTGTTTAGTCGGATTTACGCTTTAATTTCGAAAAAAAGATAATCGTAAAATTATTTACGGGCAACAAAAGACTAAATGGAAAATGTTGAAGGTATAGAAGATGAAGAACAGTAAAAGCGTTGACCATACATCTGTAGGAATTTTGTCTCCTGTACATTTAATCGTTGACAATATCCATTATTTTTTCTTGAAGTGTGGAGTTAGATCTCCATTAATTGAGTTGTATGCTCTTTAGTTTTCTTCTGTTAAAATTTTGAAAATTTTGCATTTTGGCTTTCATATTTTCTTTAAAAAACAAACTATTTTTACCATCTGTAGTTATAATGCACTCATCTCCCCATTTTATTTGCCAAGTCATCTTACAACCAACTCGATGAGTATCCTGTAGTCGTTGTCGTGTGTATTTCGACTTGTCTTTTGGTCCCTCTTTCGGGCAATGGATGACAGTGTTTATTAGAGTATTTTGCCTTATATCTTATGTCTGATCCCGCATCCATTGATGTAGACAAACATGGACGTAGCGTTGTTCGACGTCCATCAAGTGAATTCTGCTCAAGCCAATGCCACTAGTGCTAGGGTCCATCTCCAATTTACTATTAGGTATTAGTGTTTTCTCATTGTTGAAAGCCTCATATATTTTTGCGTCTAGCAAATGGGTATGACAAGCGTACATCTCTTGGTAGTGGTTTATTTGTACGCTAGGTTATTGCAAGGTTATATTCTTTACCGTTGAAAGCTGTCCAATGTCTAGTGTCGGTCCAACTAGTTGATTATAGCACATCTCGGGACAAATATCATTGATAATACGGGGAATATAAAAGGTTTCCAATTAAACTGCAATGTTAGTGATAAAGAATAGACGCTTTCTCTGTTTTATCTAATATAAGTAAGCATGGACATAAATAGATGATAATACGGGGAATATAATTTTTATCCAGCGATTCCATAAAAATGTGTTGGTATGTTATTGAAAATGGATAAAAGAAGTACGTCACATGTAAATGTTGTACATATTTTTTATGTATCTTGACCATATTATGATTCCGAAGTAATAAGGGAACATCTTGCATAACTGTCGAAATTTGGCAAAAAAA
>MJUU01005234.1:34224-50211 GCA_002080025.1 Modiolus philippinarum
TTAATAAAACTATAGTTTAACCCCGCCGCAGCAGGTTTGCGCCTGTCCTAAGTCAGGGAATTTATAAAACCTTTGTGTGTCTTGTCTGTTTTCGAGTTAGTTTACTTTAGGTCTATAGGAGTTTAGGATGATGTCTATTTCGCTGAACTTGATTACTCTTTATTTAGGGACCGACTCCGACCTGCCGTTGGGTGTGGGCTTTCCTCACCGTTCATTGAAGATCTTATGGTGGCTTAGAGTTGTTGTAACTCCCCATTCCCCGTTTCCCTTCTTTTTTCTATTCAAAATAAAACAAAAAACAAAAAACTAAGAGATATACAAGAATATAGGACAGTGTGGTCTAAGTGAACTTGCAGAAATGAAAAAATAAATATATAATAAAGCAATTTTTCCTAATTGGACTTGACAAATGGCGAAAAGACTTGCATGGATATGCATGCTTAATAGAAAAATATGTCCTAAAATGACTTGACATTTGGAGAAAAATCTTGCAGGGATATACTTAAAAGAGCAATGTGTCATATAAGTGGACTTGACAAACGGATAAAACATTTTCAGGGAGATGCTTAATAGAGCAATGTGTCCTAAGTGGACTTGACAAATAAAAAAGCTTGCAGGGAATACATAATAGGGCAATGTGCTCTTAGTGCATAGATTTGACAAATGGAGGAAAAAACTTGCAGTGAAATGCTTAACTTTGGAGGAAAAACAGCGAGATAATTTTGTCATATATTCTGCTCCTATATTTTTTGTTTGTTTACAAGAAACGGTTTGAATTATAAAACATGAACGTCTTAGTATCAACTTCTTAAAAGTTCCTAGGGCTAATCGACAGATTGGCGGTGAGCACCCGTTGACACATCTTTCCAAATAAAGTTTTGTCTTATTCCGTTTTTGTTCAAGATAATGCATGATCTTGTAGTTAGTAGTCTACCTGTATTGGGTTTTACTCGTAGGTAAATAATTAATTATACAGGGGAGATTACGGTACCCCAAAACAGGACTAAACCCTACCGGTTGCCCGTTTGCTGGTGCCGCTACCAAGTCCAGTTGTCACGAGTTCTTATCGTTGTAAAAGTTTGTCTTTTGTGTTTCTTGTTTTTGTTGTATTTCCCATGTGAATTGTGACCTGTGGTTGTAATTGTAAGTTATTGTAGGTGTTTCATGTTGTCTTTTCTTGGTATGAAATAATAAAAAAAACTACGCCCGCTCCTACCATTGTATAAAGCATCATCTAACAAATAAGATATCCTGCATCCATATACAAAGGCAGATTACATACACGTGGCAACAACGAATTCCGCTTAAATCGGTTGAAAGGGTCGTCATGAACTTGCAATCAGGTATGTTCACCATTTTTGACGTATATATTTGAGAAGACCTATCAGGATAAGACCGTACCTAAAGACTGGCATACTGCAAACATCATAGCTTTGTTTAAAAAAGGAGACCACAGCAAACCGGTGAACTACCGCCCGGTATCATTGACGTCCCTCACATGAAAAATAATGGAACATTTAATATTAAAACACATTATGGAACATCTCGAAGAATATAACGTATAAGTAGAATTCCAGCATGGTTCCAACAGAAAAGATCTTGTGAATTACAACTCATTATAACTGTAGAAGAAATTTCTTTTAACGTATAGATAAACAACAACAGGTGGACCTCTTGATTTTGGATTTTGGTACAGCCTTTGATTCAGTGTCTCACCAGCGACTGCTACAAAAATTAATTCATTATGGAATAAGTGTAAGCGTTAATAGTTGAATAGAATCATAGTTAACAACACTACAGCAGAAGGTCCTTGTAGCCGGCGAGGAGTCTTCATCAATACATGTAAAGTTTGGAGTCCCGCAGGGCACGGTTCTCGGATGTTCTTGTTATATATCAATGACATTGGTGACAACATCATCTCATCCCTTCGACTATTTGCTGATGACGGCCTTTTATATCTTGCTGTATCTTCAAAAAGTGATTTCGAAAAACTACAGAGACATCTTACAACACTGATAAAATGGACAGGGAGATGACAAATTGTCTTTAATGCCACCAAAAGCTGCGTGCTACGAAAATGTAAAAGGTAAAACATTATAGACTTCCATTATAAGGTGAATGGACATGTACTGGATTAAGTCGATCATAACCCTTATCTTGGAGTGGATTTGTAATCAACACTCTCATGGAACCATCACATTAACACTGATATTACTGCCAAGGCAACAAGATTACTAGGATTTCTCAGAAGAAATTCCCTCAAGTTGTGAAACGTCAAGCATACATAGCTTTAGTGAGACCGCATTTGGAATATGCAAGCAGTATATGGAATCCCCAGCTCTAAAAACATATCCATCAACTTGAAATGGCGGATAGAAGATCAGCTCGCTTTAGAACAAGATAATACTCGAATGATTCTGGAACAGTAACATAATTAATGGAAGTTGAAACTTCCACCACGTCAATTAAGGCGAAAAACATCATGCCTTCTCATGTCCCCGGACAATATCAATACCACTCCCAGATTACATACAAATATCAACGAGACAAACAAGACAAACACACGAAAGACGATTAATCTTGATTCCAGGGGCGACCCATACAAGAATAGCTTTTTCGCCAGAACCATCAACGACTGGAACCACTTCCCTCCAAACATCATGGACATTAGAGATTACGATTCATTTAAGAGCAGATTCGTAGATCACCTCATGTAAATAGATGATTTTAACTTGCACTTGTAAATAGACATTGTTGAAGGCCTCATGGCGACTTCAAGATGAAGAACAACAATAAAAGCGTTGTTCCATTGCTTATTTACCATGTATTTGTAGAGACTTTGTCTCATTTGCATTTACTCCATATCCCTTCATTGATAATTGTACCACTTGATTGATGTCATATTACAGCCTATACTTGTGCGATGGGTTACACCCTAGAAGTAGAAGAACAGAGCTCATTGTTGAAGACCTCATTAGGAACAACAATAAAAGCGTTGTTTCATTGATTGTTTTACCATGTACATGTAGAGGCTTTCTCTCGTGTGCATTTCCTCCATATTTTCTCATTTTCATATATATGTGAGCTGGTGAAGCTGCATGTCATAAGAGACATAAGTAAAACTATAACTCGATGCAATTATTTATTATTAAGCAAATAATGAAAAATGCTTGCGTTTAGAAATTTTGAGACCATGAGCTGAAATTTGAAATGAGACATATTATAATATCTTTAGAAGTGTGTAGAAGCTTTCAAGAGAGTTTACATGAAACACATCACCTAGAAACTGAGTGGAAAATGACATGTTCTCTAACCTTACCTTAAAAAGTCGTTTGATATACCGTTTTGTAAATATTATCCGAAATATAACTCATCCGTCACATCAAAGAAATATCTGTGACAGGTAAAACCTAAAATAAATATACTTAACACATTTTATATTGTAAAAGTCATGGTGATGAGCTCACCACATATTGTTATATTGACAGTTCTGTCAATTTTCCTCATTGATTTCAGCTTTACAATGACAAGCTAGAGCAGGTACTTAATTTATTATATATATCTGACAAAGAATCATCACAATTTATATTCGTATACAGAGATAATGCTATTCTAGTCAAACATAAATCGTTTTTTGTCGATTTGTTGAATTCATTTGTATAAAAAAATGTCATGTACGAACCTGTCTTTTCGTCTTTTGAAATATGTCAGTCAATAAATTAAACCTGTATATTCATTAAAAGTAATGACAAAAATAAGCAACCTCGATGATGTTTACCTAAGGTAATAATATAAATCAGAAGAAATATTGAATGTTGATGTTCTTTTCAATAAGAGCTGTGAGTTTGTGTCAACATAATCTGACCACGTTTGTTAGAGAAATCATTTGTATGAAATATATATTTAAGTTGTCCTTGTTCTTCAGTTCATATCAGGATAAACAGTATTTTACGAAAGGATATGGAGTAAATGAACATGAGACCATATCACATATGTTAACTCCTAACACGTATGTTAGTATGTTTTCATGCAGCATTCACGAAAATGGTAAACTTACAAACATCAGCAAAGTTGTGCCTTTTCTAACTACATGCCCGAGGTTCAGGTTTTTATGTTTTAATATTTCGCATGTCGAGGGTTTCAGTTTTATATTTGCTTTGATTAATCTTTGGAAAACTTCATATGTTGCTTAAGATAATTAAATCGTCCCAATATATCAGGAGGGTTTGCCATTGTTGTCTTCTGAATACTAGCTTCATGCACATCTGGAACGTATTAGGTGAGTTACACAACCCAGATGGTATTTTATAGTATTTCAAAGATACCATATTCTAGTTCTGTATTTTTGGTCTAATTCTAGCTGCCAATACCCGTTTTGAAGATTCAACAACTATATATATGGATGATGGGGCTAGACAGTCTATGCAAATGTTGTCCTCCTCACTAACGGGAGATCAAGTCTGGTGAAATATTCCGCCAAATATATGTATTAGATATAGTGGGTCTCTTATCATATTCGAGGGACGTATGTCCTCGGTGTTTTACATGAGGTCATTAGAGAAACAGTTTCCACAACTGAAATGAAACAGTTGAACAATGAAATTTATCACAACTTGTTACATAAATTGTCATACTTTTAAAAGCTCGGCGTTCATCCGTTCATCCGTTTCAATGTTTCTCTGCTTTATTTCATTTTTTTTTATTTTTGTTTGACAATTTGCACATTCACGTAGCATTGTTAGCGCCGGTGTCAAGTTGGCCTATCCAGAGTTCCGATTATGTCTTAAGTGTTTTTCCTTTATGGACTGAGATTTTCGGTCATTGTTGGTGTTTCCTGTTATCTTTCTTTTTTAATATAATAAGGTAGCCTTTACCCGGTAGTGTTTCTTCATTATAAAATAAAGAGTGCTGTGCGGCAGTTCGTGTTAGCATAAATAGACAAACGAGTTAAAATTCTTGTCGAACTGCGATAAAAGGTAAAACAAAAATATATTTACACATATCAAAACATAAAAGATTAAAAAAACAAGCAGACAGAGGTATTGATTGGCCAAGATCATCGACATTAATGTTTTCAAGGGGCCGTGGAAGTGAAACAAAAATGATTGAGAAATGAAATATTACGTCACAAAAATAAATTTGATGTTTATAGTTTAGAGTAATTGTTTATAGGTAAAATAAATTTGACGTTCATTGTTTAGACAGTGGAGCCCAATAGTTGAAGAAATCCCCAAATGGATAGGAGGAGGAAATTTAGCCCTCAACACGAAACAGAAATTAATCAAAAAGAAAATAACTATCGAAAAAGTATTGAAATAACAAATATAATGTAAAAATAAATAAAATTGAAGATACCAGTCCAAGGATAGTACATTAAACACTAGTTTTTATATCTAATTCTATTTATATCTTTGGGGTTTTGGGTACCCAGAGTGAATATAATCTGTTGTTCTAACTGTTGTAGCTGTTGTCGTGAACTGTCAACCTGAGTAGGGACTGTCACGCTCATGTCTTCCATGGAATGTTGGCGAAACCTGAAATGGTTACCGACGGGCCCAGGGGGGTACTCTAAATTTTTTCCTGTTCCTAGGCTGGTACTATTTTTTTGGGCTTAAATTTCCGAATTTTGCTATTTTTTGGGGTTCAAGAAATTCATAGATATTTTTTTGGGATGGAAAAAATCTTGGCTATTTTTTTTTGGGGGTATTAGTATTGATGAGATATTTTTTTNNNNGGGGGGGGGGGGGTAGGCATATATGTTATATTTTTTGGGGTATGATTATTTTTGAAGGTTTGTTTGCATAGAAAATTACAGTTTTACATGGACCTTCCTTGGTGGTATTATCCATTAAACAGATAACCAATCAACGCTTTCCACAAATTAGGGGAAAGGTGTGCGAAAAAATAAGCAATGAAAATGTCTGATCATCCACAGTTGAAAACTATGGGCATAAGTTGAGAGAATATATCCAGGAAAAAATTGTGTCATTGTGATTTCATTTTTCATTTTTTTTTATCTAAAAATGTAAAAGGTACTTTGTTTGGGGGGTATTTTTCTAGATATTTTTTGGGGTCATTTATTTAAGCAACTATTTTTGGGGGGTGATTTGAAAAGAAACTATTTTTTTGGGGTGATTTGAAAAGCAACTATTTTTTGGGGGTAGTTTGAAAAAATCACTATTTTTTTAGGTTAAATATTTTTTTCGTGGACCAGCCTAGGTACAGATGATAATGGAGAGTACCCCCTCCTCACAATTTCGCTATACAGAAGATATAAGTACAGAATTTCAAAAAAAAATATACAAGATGATCCACTGATGGCTGAAATATTTCCATCTTTGCCAATTACAGCCTATCGCAAAGGAAAAATTTTAAGAGATCACCTAGTGCCCAGCAAAATCAGGACCGACCAGACCAGTAACAACAAGTCATATAGGGGAACACGACGTTGTGGTCGCAAGATCTGTCGAACTTGTCCCATTACTATGGAAACGGAATTCATCAAGGGTCCTGATGGTTCTTACAAAATCAGTTCTGGTTATACTTGTATAACCAAGAATGTGATATATGCCATAGTATGTAGACGGTGTCACAAAATATATGTTGGTGAGACTTGCCGCAGACTGGGTGATCGCTTTGATGAGCATCTTCGATCCGTAACAGCTCACAAAGACACACCCGTCGGTAACCATTTCAGGTTTCTCCAACATTCCATGGAAGACATGAGCGTGACAGTCCTTACTCAGGTTGACAGTTCACGACAACAGCGACAACAGTTAGAACAACAGACTGTATTCACTCTGGGTACCCAAAACCCCAAAGGTATAAATAAAATTAAATATAAAAGCTAGTGTTTAATGTACTTGGACTGGTGTCTTCAATTTTATTTATTTTTACATTATATTTGTTATTTCAATACTTTTTCGATAGTTAATTTCTGTTTCGTGTTGAGGGCTAAATTTCCTCCTCCTATCCATTGGGGGATTTCTTCAACTATTGGGCTCCACTGTCTAAACAATGAACGTCAAATTTATTTTACCTATAAACAATTACTCTAAACTATAAATATCAAATTCATTTTTGTGACGTAATTTTTCATTTCTCAGCCATTTTTGTTTCTCTTCCACGGCCCCTTGAAGACATTAATGTCGATGATCTTGGCCAATCCCTACCTCTGTCTGCTTATTTTTTAATCTTTTATGTTTTGATATGTGTATATATTTTTTTGTTTTACCTTTTATCGCAGTTCGACAAGAATTTTAACTCGTTTGTCTATTTGTTCATTACACATTATTAACAATGAAGGGATATGGAGTAAATACAAACGAGACAAAGTCTCTACAAATACATGGTAATAATAAGCAATGGAACAACGCTTTTAATGTTGCTCTTCGTCTTGAAGTGACCATGAGGCCTTCAACAATGAGCTTTACTCATACCTCACAGCATGTTCAAGACGCCTCCTAGCACCGGTTTGAGCGGAATGTATTCATAATTGTCGAGCAACGCTACATCCATGCTTTTTTACCTAATGATCCATGCATGCGAGATCGTCAGCAAACATAAACTTAACTGGCAAGGTGTTCTTGCAATCGCTGGCATCCACTGCCCGACAAAAAGACGAGAGAAGACGATCACAACATTCAAACAACCATAGGGCACTCATCGAGCCAATTGTAAGAAAACTTGGCATAAAAAAATGTACATGTATTTTGTTCGTTCCAGTGTCATGGTTCTATTTATATTCCTTAATAAATGTGCCAGGAAGTCGGAGCAGACATTCATCGTAAGCCATTATGCAAATAAGCAACTACTCTAAAAGACAGTAATTAATATTGTATGATAAGTTATTGTATCTGGTAAATATCACGTGACTTATGCATTAATCAGCTACAGAAGAAAACTGCCGCCATTTTTATTTGTCAGATGGTGTTTGTTTATGCAACTTTTGCCGACCTTTCGAAAACCCTCGTCTGTCTTAAGACGTAGAAAATGACGTTGATAAACGTTGCTATTCTTTTTCTGTCATGAAAGATAATAATTTTTAACAACACTTTCATGTTCTAAAACCATTTGCAAGTAAAATATAATTATGACTCAAAAGTTCATGGTGGTTCGCTTTGTCGTCTGTATGCTTGGCACGTTTTCTTTATAAATATGAATTATTGCAATATTTTGATAAATGTTAACGTGTTTGGATGGGAATTGTCTTATCTGCGTGAAATTTAAATTTATGGGATAAAGAATGAGGTGGCTCATTATTTATTTTCAAGATATTGCATAGACTAATAGGATAGTTTGCTGTATTAAAATTCGCTTTCTTGTTTTGCAAAAACATTGAGTAAAATTTATCAAATTTAACAATGAAAGGAAAGTTAGTGTCCCAAAAAACTAATAAATGTTAAGTTCCTCTGAACTTTGTCGTGAATAGATCATTACCACAAACCACTACATCTTGGAAACGTATTATTGTGCTCGCTTAAAGTCTAGCAGGAGATATAGTTAGTGTAAAAAAAAAATGGTTAACAGGAAACACCTACAATGGCTGAAAATTATTACCAGAGAAATACACGGGAAAAACACGAATAATACAAAAGACAAACGTAGACAACGAAAGGAACTCGGAACAGTCGGACTTGGTACCGGCACTAACAAAAACCAGCGGGTAGGGTTTAACCGGTTTATCTGTTCCGTTTCCCTATAGTATAAAAATATACGAATAAAACCCAATACAGGTAGACTACTAACTCCATGACCACAATCATGAAAGGAGAGAAAAAGACAATACGTAATTTTGAAAGATGGGTCAAGGGGTGCACGCCGCTAAACTGCCGGCTAGCTCAAGGAGCCTAGTCTGCTGGTAAAACACTGTCGCACTACGGAAGAAAAAATCAAATTCAAAACTTCCCAAAGGGTTTGTTCAAGAATCATCATAAATTTAAGTAGACATCGGTAGTATCAGTGAGAGGCCAGTATATGTACAATATTTTAAGCATGATAACGCTAGTGGAAGATATGCTTCGGAAGGTCAGGACTAATCGTGGTAGTTTGGATATCGATACACCATTTAATCCCACGTTATTCCAAATTAGTGTAATGTTTTCTTACAGCTATCCGCCCGCAAAGGTTCTATAATATCTACGCATATGTTAACCTTTGAATACGGGCCTAATTTCTGTTATTGCATTTTGCCTTGACTTGACGATAGATGATTTTAAAAAATCTATGAAAAAAATGTAATTTTCAAGACAAACTTAAATCACGAATCAAAGGTATCTTTCATAAAGCCTTTGCCGATAAAAAAAAAGTTCAATTAGATTATAAATCCCATATCTTTAAAAAAAAAACAATTTTAAAAGGAAACGACTGCTATGATGATAAAAAGGTGTGCAATATGCTTGATTTTTTTATCGATAATAAATTTGTCACATTTAGAGGTACTATTTACCAACAGCAGTTTGGAATACCATTGGACACGAATCATGCTCCTCTACTCGCAGACTTGTTTTTATATTACTATGAAAATGAATTTCTTCAGGGACTCGTACAAGATCATACAATAAAAGATGCTAGATCCTTCAATCTCACTTATAGATAAATTGATGGTGTTCTTTCCAAATGTACCTTTTGCTAAATGCATCAATATATCCCCCAAACCTAGAGATAAAAGAAACGATAGAAATCACTAATTCTACATCGAATCTCCAATTTGACGAAAATGGTTCCTTCAGTACTAAAATGTACGAAAAGGTACGATTTCAATTTCAAAATGATCAATTTCTCTGACATTGACAGCAATATTAAAACTCCTTCTTCTCACGGATTGTATGTTTCACAGTTGATTCAATTATACGAAGGTTAGCACAAATCAAACAGACTTTTTCATTAGACATAGTTATGTTCATGACCGCCTTATTAATCAATTTTAAGGCATAAAAAAAATCCGTCTCATACGATCATTAAAAAAGTTCTTTAATAGACATCAGTTACTTGTGGAATAATTTGAAGTTTCTGTCCGAACTGTGATGTAAAAGCAATTGCTGCTAAGTTGCAACCGGACACTACCGCAATAGAAGGAACGGGGGAAGGAGAGGTTTGACGCACCATAAAAATGCTTCTTACAAGTCAGGACCATTACGATCGACAATTTTTCTGGTGGTTTTCTACCTGTTTTTGCCTCTTGGACTTTGGCTCTTGACAATTCTGTTCTTACCCCGATTTCTATTGTAATCAGTCAAAGACATGTGAAAAACAACAGAAATGTAAAACAAACAGCACAACTCTTCAAAACCCCTAGCAAGTTGTTTGTACTGAAGACAATCGCAAACAATCTAGCAGCAGAATGCTCAGTAACTATTTGCGGCAATTAAATAAATACTAATTTCAAATAAACAAACGGAATCAATTGTTATATTTCACATTAACCAATGTTACAACATCAAATTAAACTTATGTCAATCAATCAAAGCGAGGCTAAATTGATGTAACGCAGTGAATACCACAGTACAGCTGATTGATCCTGATAATGGAGTTCCAAGGGACATTTCTTCCAGTATCTAAATTGAATCAGTCCGGTCTCTGACTTTGTAGATGAGAATTTTGATCTTTGGGGCAAATTCATGTCAGTTCTAACATCGATTACCAGACCCGTTGTCCAGTTTATTAAAAATGATTTATGGGTTAAGGCAACGCCGATACTATTTGATTTCTGCCTGATCTCATTTGTTTAAATTCACCAAGACATTTTATTGAATGATATACTTAATCATTCAGCTCAAGATGTAAAACATCAGGTCTTATTATTGTGAATAGAAAAAATGTATGCTTATATAATATTAAAAATTAATATCATAGTGTTTTGACAAAAACTTTTTTATTTCATAGAATATCAATTTTTTGACAGAAAATTAATCGTCACTATTTATCCATGCAGGTTTACATGTTGCACTTCATTGTATTAACAATAAAATAAAAAATTAAAATATATAAAATCAGTCTTAACTTTACTTAATCATTTAGAAATCTATAAACCGAAATATGTGTAAAAGCTGATAGAGAACAAATTACCAAAAGAGTCTAAGCCTAAATCAGCTAAGGATTTTTCTTAAATTTAGATATGGCAAATAAAATCGGTTTTCGGACAAGCACCGAGGTTACTTGCTTCTGGGTTGGTGAATACCCTCGGGGAATAACAGTCCAACAGCAGTGGCAAAAATGTAAAATTATGTTACCAGAGTAGATTATGCACCGATTTTAAATTAGATATATGCTCACCAAGTTGAGCATTGTCCATAATTAATCTGATACTTTTTTTTGGAACTTTCCTTATGTTTTGGTATCTTTGGTGCTTTCCTACTTTTTTGAATTACTGTCCAATACCAACTACTAAACCGATTTACTTTAGCTCTTCATGAACCACCTATCAATAATATCTGTTTCAGAATAAAACTCTGTATGATATCAAAATAACATTGATGGTCGCACCACTGGGCAAATGAGACGTTGAAAATGACACGATCGCCCCGGTGATGCAAATTCAATCAAGATGCATTAACATTCTTACAAGATAGGGACAATGTATATGGAAATTCAATAAAAATATCTTAGTGAGTAATTCAAATTTTATCTTTTAGAAAAAATATAATTGATCATCTTTTGACAGGCGAAGAAAGATAGTTATGACACATTAATTCTTGGTGATTTATACACGATTGACTAAAAGTAATGATATTAAAGTCAGCAAATTAAGTTTTGTGGACACCATGATAGAAATATTAAATAAGCAATATATAGGAGTGTGTATTAATATATAAATACCAATGTTACTGTAAATTTAGTATCTAGATGGCCAATTTGACAATCAATATATCTTCAGTGTAGATCAAATGAAAACAACTTTCAGATCAAACATTCAACTAATATATCATCTAAAGGAAATACCCATATCACCTATAAGGATAAAACTTCACACGAAGGTGATATTCCTGAGTTCAATATAGTTTTTCCCCCAAAAAATCCAAAATAAACAATGAAGGGATATGGAGTAAAGGTACATGAGACAAAGTCTCTAAATATACATGATTAAAATAAATCTATATTTTAGCCAGCGCCGAACTACGGTGAATCTTCGGACAGACAGTATCCTATAGGCTTCATACACCACACTGATATGACAGGTAATGCAGTAAATATACATTGGCAAACGAATGCTAAAACAACAAGCCAAAGAGAAGAATTATTTATATTAATAAATCGTCAATGTTGTATTTTTTCTTTTTTTTATCTGCAAGTTTGCGGTATACTTAAAAATTTTTTTTTAAAAAATGTAAATCTACAGGATATCAGTTTTTACAAAACTGCATGGTCATGTGTTACATAGGAAAAATTCAAAAAAATAAATAAATGAAAATGGACAATGATTCGAAGAAGACAGAATATCAAATTACTTTCAGAGCAAACACCTACATTGGCCGAAAATCACAACCACACGAATCAATCCAACAGGTAGCTGCACAAGAAAAACACCAATGAAAAGCCAAGAGACAAACGAAAACAACGATAGGAACAGCCGGACTTGGTACCGACAACAGCAAATGCCAGCGGTAGGGATAAATCGGTTTATGGGTACCCAAACCTCACCTTTCTCTGTCCCGTTTCCCTATAGTTTAATAAACATACGAACAAAAAACCAATACATGTAGGCTACTTACTCCGTGACCACAATCTTGAAAAAGAAAACAATAGGTCAAAGTGTAATTTTGGAAGATTGGTCAAGGATTGCTCGCCGCTAATTTACCGGCAAGCTTAAGGAGCCTAGTATGCTGGTAAAACACTGTCGCACTACGCAAGAAGAAATCAAACTCAAAACTTCCCGAATGGTTTGGTAAAGAATTATCATTATTTTTCAGTAGACGTTTTCAGTATGAGTGAGAGGTCAGTATGTGTGTAAAATCTTCAGGTCAATGGAGTCCAATAAGCTGATTTTTGCTGGGTTATTTCCCCTGGGTATTGGCGTGTCCTTCTGTAGACATCAACAAAATTCCCAAATCGTGCATTGAGAAAAAGATTGACGCATTTAATAAAGAAATCAGAAAAAACATGCATCAACCGTAGATTAAAAGGCAACAGAAGATTAAGAGAAAACAATGATAACACGAAAACGTGATACAAAAAATACTGAGGTTTCATTCCTTGTATGGCACTGGGTAGATGTCCTTGGTACTGGATTTGGCTTCCAATTTCGATTTTTTGGAAATGAGTACTTCTTTCTTTACAACTTTTGGATTATGGCTTTCCATATTATTTGATTTTAATGCTGCTGATGAGAGGTTACTTCTCGGAACACGTGTACAGCATAACGAAATTAACTGTTTTTTATGCAATTTCGGTTTTTTTTTGTATTATACAATGCTTATAATCTCAAAAAGCTAAAAAGTTGCTTTAGAATTATATATATCGCATTAACCTATAAGAGGAAGTCCAAAACAGAAGTTGATTTGTCATTATGTGAATTATATCTTATTTATTCTAATACTTAAGATGTCCCCTTCAACGGTATTTCAATGAAGTTTCAATTTGCAATAAATCAATTTGAAATGAACAATTGACGTTTATGAAAATATGTGTTCCTGACATCACGTAGGACAATAGGATTAAAAGACCTTCAAGGAATCGTATATTTTTGTACGACTTAAAACGCTTTGATGAATTACTTCCATAAAGGATGTAGTTATTAATTGAATTGACTGAACGTTTGACAGTGTTAGTGACATGTCAAATTATATCGGGTCTTTCCGAGTGTTGTAATTAGATTTTTGTGTTTGCTAAATGGAGTCTATTGGGCTGGGGTCATCCATTTCTGTTCCATCTCTGATGTTATAATGTCTCTTTCCATGAACCAATATGTGTAATGAAGAAATCTATCACCCTAAATTGAAATTTTCCTTGATTTTTTTCGTGACAATTGATTGCCTCGTCCCAAAGCTTACCGACCTCTCGGAACACCTCGTTTGTCTGCCATGTCAAAAATGACGTTGACAAACGGTTTCATTATTCCGAGTGTCACAAGAGGTGTAAATTAAAATGTTCACGACGTTTTAGAAAGTATTGCTTTTTGTATGATTGATAAGTTATAATGCAGCTAAAACACTTAAGTTGTGGATACAATTTGATTCATGGCACATGCGCATTTACAGTAATGTTTTATATTTTACAGTACATAAAGGGTAGATACTGTCTTGTTGATTTGTTATATTCTTTATTGAAAAACTATTTAATCCATTAGGGTTATAGCAAAGACATTTAAACAATACATTTAAACAATGATAAAAAATATGAACAAATATAACAAAAAAAGAAAAAGTAAGACAGTATTATTCTGATACTAAAATAACTATCAACCGCAAATCCAAGCGTCATCCGTTATCAGGGAGTGCAGAAAATACTAACACTCCAGACAACGTATAAACCGCTTACTTCCTGTTCATGTTATTACATCAGCTATTTATATAGCATTCTCGATCTACTAACTAAAATTGTGAACAATGTATAACATTCGGAAAAATTGGAAAGTCATCATCACCAGCACAATGTTATAGTCTTGCAACTTGCGACTGACATTTTGGCGTTTGGTGAGATCTAACATGGAGTCATTTCATCTAAACTATCGGACTTGAACGTGTTCCTGGCTAGCATCCAACTTCGATAAAAATTAAGGGTTTCTACATGGCAATTCTAAGCAATGGAAAACGCTTTTATTGTTGTTCTTCATCTTGAACATATCATCTTTCACATGACCAGTGATGCATGAATAAAAGAGGCTTACCCTGTCGACACAACCACTCTCACTTCCTAGGGGCTTGTATTTTTTAACTAAAGTGTGAGACTCGAATTTCGGTATACGACGTTGCCTTGTTCTTGCATTCCAACATCATAGAAAAAAGAAGGGAAACGGACGAGGAATGTAATAAACCATTTAGAGCAAATCATAAAAAGCAAATCATGAAATGTGGTATATGAAAAGCACACCATTGAATACGACATAACAGCGATAAACGTGAAATATATCATTACAAAAGCAAACCATTAGATATGGCAAAACAAGAGTAAACCGTGAAGTATGGCATAACATGCTGGAGCAAACCATGTAATATGGCATAACAGGAGCAAACCATGAATTATGGGATAACAAAAGTAAACCATGAAATATGGCATAACAAGAGCAAACCATGAAATATGGAATAACAATAGCAAACCATGAAATATAGTATAACAAGAGTAAACCATAAATTATGGTATAACAAGAGCAAACCATGAATTATTGTATAACAAGAGCAAACCATGAAATATGGTATAACAATAGCAAACCATGAAATATAGTATAACAAGAGTAAACCATGAAATATGGCATAACAAGAGCAAACCATGAAATAGGGCATAACAAGAGCAAACCAATTATGGTATAACAAGAGCAAACCATGAAATATGGCATAACAAGAGCAAAACCATAAGATATGGCATAACAAGAGCAAACCATGAAATATGGTATAACAATAGCAAACCATGAAATATGGCATAACAAGAACAAACCATGAAATATGGAATAACAAGATCAAAACATTACATACGGCATCACAACAGTAACCCATGACAAATGGCATTATACGAGAGCAATCCATAAAAAAGAGAAACCATGAAAATTGCATAATAATAGCATACAGTGAAACACAGTGAAAAAAAAGCAAACTATGCAATGTGGCATTACATGAACAAACGATGCAATATGCGAAATGAGAGCAAACCAAGAAATATGGCATAACAAGGGTAACTGTGCTGACCTCCAAGACAGCAAGTTAACCAGAATAATGAAGACATAAAATTTCATGATTTAATATGGTTCTCCATTATACAGAAGTGGTAAAAAGCTGAAAATAACAAAAAATCATATTTACTGTTATGCCATAAAAAGGCTTCCATACATAGCAAAAA
>MJUU01005234.1:58291-73414 GCA_002080025.1 Modiolus philippinarum
GTTACTAAATGTCTCTGGTTTATCACAAGTGAATGTTGCCGATTATGTACTAGAGGTGGCACAAAGTCTAGAGATTTCAAGTGAAAAATATAGTATAAAGAATATATAATAAATAAAATAAAAAGAGGATGATAGAGAGGTGACATAGTGAAACAATCCACCTCGTGACTAGTGCAAGAAATCAAGTACTGTTTGTAGTAGTTGATCAGATGCAAGAGTCACCAAGGGCCGATGCATATAGGAATCTATTATCACCATGTAAAACCAGTCAGTCTCCTTTCACCTTGCATTTGGCGACAAATTAAATTTAACACGGAAATGACAATCTAAAATAAGAAGAATTCACCTCGTGACTAGTGCAAAAAAAACAAGTGCTGTACAAGGCAGTTGATTAGATGCAAGAGTCACCAAGGGCCGGTGCTTCTTGGATAACTCAATATTATGTATGTCATTTTCCTAGCACATACACTGTGTGCATATGGTTTGAATCAAATTCGATTAAGATTAAAATGATTAATAAAATAACTTATATCGAAATTAAAGAGATGGAAATACTTTTCCATCAAAATGGTCAGATGAAAAAATATGGGTGCGATTTCTTGAAATTTAAATAAATTTTTCACAATATGGAATTCTCATATAGTTGTATGAACTTTACTTCATTGGCAATAACTTAGGTTTATGTAAACCAGAAAAAGTGCCACCTCCAGTAGAACATGTCCATTGCTCCAAAAATATATATATGAGGGGGAAAAAAAGATTTGCATTTAACGAAATAAATTAAACATTTAAATCTTGAATTTTTCATTACTTTTCATGAATATGCACAATTCAGTTAAAATTTCTTTGTTTTCAACATTCATTAACCATATAAATTTGTTTTTTGAATCTAAATTCTTAAAATTAGTGCAATTCTCCTCTATAGAAGATAGTAATTTATGTCTTTTGTCACGAAGTGCATCACAATGGAAGAGGAAATGTATTTCATCCTCGACTTCGTTACTGGAGCACCTGGAGCATGTCCTATTGTGTCTTGGGATACCCTGATGTCTACCTTTCTCAATCTTTAGAGAGTGTGATGATAGGCGTAAACGTGTTAGCCATTTTCTTAATTCAAAATTGTTTATTATAGACAAATACCCCTCACATCTCAAATTATTTTTGCACAAAATATAGCTGCTTAATTTGCCATCTGCATTTTTCATGAGGTTTTTATTCCATTCTAATACAAAACATTCAACAATATCTTTAGGGCCTAAATGTTTATTGCTCAAGGAACTGTTTGATTTTGTAGATTTTAATATATTTAGGACATAATTCAAGGAAGCACACCATGAACTTTTGTTTGAATCTGCTAATATTTTAGATTCTATACAAGCATCATTTAACAATGGAAAAAAGGAGCACACCTTTTCCACTCTATAATAATATTTGACCATTGACTTCACAATATTAAAATATATAGGAAAGCGTCCTAATTCTGATAATACTGCAATATTAGTCGTCTTTGAATGTACTCCAAGTATGTACTTGCAAAATTTTAAATGTAGTTTCTCAGCAGGACATTTATCATATATTTTATCAAGGCCAAGTGTTCCATTTCTGAATTTAGAAGTGAATGGGTTAAACATGCCCCATATATAAGTGGTACTGGGTATGTTCCGACAAACGGGGTTGCATTTTTAGCTGAATTGTCTAGAAAGGGGTATAATTTTTTAACCTTGTCTTGAAAGGGGTCAGATTTTCTTGTCTATGATGGGGTAAAGGAGAAGATCTGGTTGCATAAATATATCATAAAAGCATCTTTCAGCAAGAATCAGTTGCTGATAATTGCATTCTAACAAATTATTTGACTATTTAATTGGTATATTGACTTGACATGAAGAAAAATCCTACTTTTTATGTAAGAAGGGTTCTATACTTGTACACATTTGTCTAGAATGGGGTATAGGAATCCGTCCGGAGACTCTCAAAATAACTGACATTTAACAGTCCAAGAACGATTACTCTCGTTATGGTCAAAAACCAAAAAATCAATAAAATAAACAAAGGCCGTGACGGCACAGTAACAATATAAATACTCTAAGAAAATATAGTCCTAAAGAACAGACGCCAAGAGCCAAATTAAGAATAAGTTGGCTATCACGTGTCTGTCGTCATGGCATCCAAAGTCACTTCCAGATTTCAATATTTTTCGAAAAAAATTGAATTTTATATATGTATACCTATACATTGAAACATTAATGCACAGACTTCCTACCCATCAGACACTTGGTGCTTTTGAAAAATACTTTTGTTACACACAGAATCATTCATTTTTTAGAAGTCATCTCAAAAATGTACATTTTTGCATAAAATCCATTGAAACATTTGGGTTTTCGTACCCTCCTGTAATTTTCCAGGTTAGATTTAGTTTCCAAGAATTCATAACTTCAAGCGATATTAAGTTAGGACGAATTTTGGTATATCGGTGTAGTTTTTACCTGCAAGGACCTTGGTGATGGGTTTTTGCAGGTTGTTTTCTTTTTTTATAATTTTACAGTCATTTCCCTTTGACGTATCTCCGAATTATTGTCATAACACCCTATAGCATGTACATGTAAAAAGAATGCATGTGGAACAATGATGCGATTGAATTAAATGAAATTTTTTACTGGAAACAAGACCCTTTATATAAGTAAAGGGTACTCTTATTCTAGGCTCGTCCCAAAGACATTGAAATAAATGATAATTTTTATGAATTTATAATTATGTCCATCATATCATGATTTTATAAGTGACACATTATACAATGTACAAACTTTTGTATCAATTGGTGTGGAATTCAGGAAGATAGGAAGCATTGCACAGTGAACGAACTTATTTTGGTATTTTGAAACCACTGGGTCGATGCTATTGCTGGTGGACCAGATGTCTCTGAGGACATTCACAAGCCCAACTGTCAGACTAATCGGACGTGAAAGTTTTACCTTGCAATTATACAAATTGACTGTTTTAGTCAAAATTCTAACTCCTTAAAAATACTGAGGCTTCATTCCTTGGTACTAGATATGAGTACTTATTTCTGATTATTTTTGTGGCTTTCCATTTTACTAGTATTTGATTCCAATGCTGCTGATGAGAGGTTACTCTATGAACAACGTATACAACACAACAAATTCTATTGTTTTTCATGAAACTTGGGTACTTTTGTATTTAAATTATGATAGTTAGCAAGATTGCTTCGAAATAAATAGTTAGTGTTTAAGTTGATCGAGGTGATTCTAATTCATTTCCCTGGTAACGATTGTCGGTCCAGGTAGCTTGATATTTAAATTTAACTTCCCATAAAACGTATTTGTCGGGCTTGTGTGAAACGGGTAAAACCCCAAAGACTAGTAGTATTCATTAAAGTTGAAAGTTACTCAGATCATGGAGGTATAAATATGTTAATACCTCCATGTTCAGATACAAGAACTAATCATCAAGAAGATAGTTATGTAAATCTTTCCAGCTTCCCCGCCCCCCCTTCCCCCGTGTGTAATATCAAATCTACTCCTCCGATATAGACATTCAATCCCAAAGGAACAATTTCCTTTCCCGTTTATGGAGGAAATCAACCCTTAAGATACATCACCTGTGATAAAGATCACCGATGTCCTTCCTAGAAAATAACTTTTACCTCCTATTGAATGATATGGTCTTTTGTTTATTTGCTTACAACTTTTGATTGAATGTTACCTAGGTCAAAAATAAATACACAAAAATATAACCTTATCTTTGCAACACGAAAAAGTGTTGGGCAAACGAGAACTTTGGTATACCCACGAAGGTTTTGATAAATTGCGTCCTTACGACTTCCCTAGATAAGAAAACATGGGTATTAGGGATCTTTGAACAAGGATATAAAGACATTATCTCTGAATTGGTTATAAATCTCTTATGTCAAACTTCAAAGGAAGTGGCTTTTAAACTTTGATAGGAAAGGGTATACAGTGATAAACCGAAACAAAATAAATTGCCTAATTAAGTGTGAAAGATAGCGGTTAATGACGTCATTGTCTGACTAGTATCATTATAAGTTTGTTGTTACTTTTAACGTTCATAACATTTAATTGGTGATATTATAATGAAAATTTGATTAATTATTCTAAGGATTCATTTATTTCAATTTATCGTTAAAAGTATACCAAGTAACAGGGCTGTATTTGGAAGGCGTTTCTTTGTACCATGCTTTAAGTAGGCGGAGTTAATGTTAGTTTCTGGCAATCTGAGTTTACTTGATCTGCTCCTTTGATGTGGAATGAAAAACACCTTTCATTTTAATTCCAATCTTTTGATACAAGTGTTAAACACATCACGACCACCGGCCATGCTTTTAGTTATATTAATCCTATCTCTCAATGATACGCCATTATCATGGTATGGTTTGAAGAGAAAAGTAGCTTTTTATCAAAGTTAGCATGTTATTTTATTTCAACATTGGCTCCGGAAGGGGTTGCACAAACAAGCAAAATATGAAGTTATCCAATTAAGGAAACTAATATATCACGAGGCGCAGACGCAAGCCGAGTACTCGCATAATATGGAAAATACCTTTATGATTTTGAAGTGAAGGGATGCTTCTTTCTTTTGTGATCATTTAGAGACTAAAAACAGTGAGATGAGCTTATCTAATCTTAAGTTGTATTTTATAAATTAATGACAGTCCCTATCCCTAATGAAGTAGTGTCAAAAATAAAAAAAAGTATACACATTCATGTAAAATAAAAATTATTGTAATAATACAATTTTACGTACATTTAAAAACTTCTGTAATTTTCTGCGTCCCAATTTTTATTTATTGCAGGAAACAATTTCAAAATCTTTTATTGCACCACAGGAAACATTTTCTGGACTTTTCTGTAACGAAGTCAGGTATCCATGAAACATTCTCCACATCACGTAGTTAGGAAGCTATGTGACGACTATGGGTAACTTGTTCATATCTGGGAGTCAAAGGGTCTGTTCTTACCGGAAGTAACATTCCCGTAACCAGGGAGTTGAAAAGTGTCATTCTACAACATGTAACATTTATGAAATTAAGAAGTCCATCGTAGGAAAGGATTAGAATTAATTTTACTGCAGGTAAATATTCTCGGACTATATGAGTTGAGAAGTATAATAATTACTCCAGCCAACAGATTTCTTTACGTGAAAACCGTAAATCACCTAAGCGTGATTACGTCAAATGGTATACTCCTTCATGGATCTCCAACATTATCCGAATCTGTCAGATCTGTAATATACTCAGAGTCTGACAAAGAGAAGTATATAAATGTAACTCTGGATATATTACTCAAATGACCAACTACAGGCAACTGTACCCCTATACATAAGTTGAGACTATGAAAAGATACGGAAAGATATGGAAGAAATGCACACGAGACAGTCTCTACAAATGCATGGTAACAAATCAAGCAATAAAACGACGCTTTTATTGTTGTTCTTCATCCTGAAGTCACCATGAGGCTTAGCTCATACCTCATAGTACGTTCAAGACGGCCTCTAGCACCGGTTTGAGCGGAGGTCATTGCTTGGGGGTGGAATAAAGCTACTTTTTGCTGATTTACTCATGGATTTTGTTTTATTATAGTTACAGACGACAGTCTCGCAGTCATGGAGTTATTTGATTTCTTCAAATGACCATTTTGGTGAATAATGTATATTATGTAGAAGACCAAAAATCAAATGAAACAAAAAGGGATAACAAGAAACATCTACAATGGCTGAAAGTTACTATTACATGCTACCATTTGCCAAGGAACTACACAGGAAAAACGACAACGGAGAAAAGTAAACAACGATAAGTACTCGGGACAACTTGATTTGGAAGCGGCACAAACATATGCCAGCGGTAGGGTTAAATCCGTTTATGGGTACCCAAAGCTGATTTAGAGCTGATACTAACATAAAACCTAAAACCCTAAAAGTAACATCAACGTCCTTAGAAATCTATAAGTAGAACAAGTAAGACTGTAGCAGGCCTAAAGGCTTCAAGGTAACAACAAAGTCCTTTGAAGTCTATATGTAGAAAATATAAGAATGCAGCAATCCTAAAGGCTTAAAGGACCTCCAGGTAACATCAAAGTCGGTAGAAGTCTTTAAAGTAGATAAGGTAAGAGTGCAGCACCTTAAAGAATGAAAGGCCTCAAGGTAACATCAAAGTCCCTAGAAGTTTTATAAGTATAAAAGGTAAGACTGGAACACCTTAAGGAATGAAAAGCCTCAATGAAACATCAAAGTCCCTAGAAGTCTTATAATTGAAAAGGTAAGACTGGAACACCTTAAGGAATAAAAGGCCTCAATGAAACATCAAAGTCTCTAGATGTCTATATGTAGAACAGTTAAGACTGCAGCAAACCCAAAGGAATAAAGAGCCTTATGGTAACATCAAAGTCCCCAGAAGTCTATATGTAGAACAGTTAAGACTGAAGCAAACCCAAAGGAATAAAGGGCCTCAAGGTAACATCAAAGGCCCCAGAAATCTATATGTAGAACATGTAAGACTGCAGGACACCTAACGGCCTTAAGTGCGTCAAGGAAACATCAAAGTCCCCAGAAATATATATGTATTACATGTAAGACTACAGGAAACCTAACGGCCTAAAGGGCGTCAAGGAATCATCAAAGTCCCTATAAGTCTATAACAGGTAAGGCTGCAGCAGTCTCAATAGTAAGCTCAGAATGTTGTCATTCACTGAACAATGATATGTGTGGTTGATTGATGATGGTTACTCTACGTTGCCTGTCCAACCATGACTTATACCCTGATCAAGTATTCAACTCCAAAGCAGTCATTTCATACAACAAAGTCGTGAATAAAGCATAAATCAACCAGTCTGACATTTATAGTTAGTATATTATACACAGGACAAAAATGGGAGATTTAAAATGGTCACTCTATTAAGATGAAGATCAAATTTATTCGTTTCCCTTGTCATAATAAAAGACCACACATTTGATAAAGATTTCTATCATCATTCACACGGCGATTTTAAATGAATTTATAAACACGTTAAATGTGTAAAATAAGATTAAACGACGTATGACTCGTCATATGACTTTTCAGCCATTGTATGTTTCAGATGTAAAATAACATGATATATGGTAAAACATGTACACCATATTATGTAGGAAGGCTTGATATCATAGTCTACGGAAATTATGTCCTTAGCTAGCTGTCAGTAACTGCGAGCATTTGTCCGGACATTGTCTTCATGTTTTATGTACTTCATTGTAAGTACTCGTCTTGATAAGTTGGACTGTTTTCTAGTTTGATTTTTACTGTGAGTCTATTTGTGTATTTATTTTTAGCCATTCACCACACATAGGGGGTGGGTTTGGATCCAAGAAAACGAGTTTAACCCCACCGCAATTTTTGCGCCTGTCCCAAGTCAGGAATATGTTGGTCATTGGCTTGTCCTTGTCTTCTTATAAAATTTTAGTTTCTTGATATTTGGGTTATTTGATGTGGTTTGTTTCCATTGATTTAATCACTTTTTTATCTTTTTGGAGACATTTAGGGCTTGCTACATGGTGTGAGGTTCCTCACTGTGTTGAAGACCGTACGGTTACCCCTAGATGCTTTGTTTTGGGTCGTTTTAACTTGGATATGGGATGTTGTCTCCTTGACATTTACCCCATTTCCTTTCTTTTTCATATAGATCAGCGTACAAGCATACAAGTTTTACCTATCGTTGTTTACGTTTGTCTTTTGTCTTATTTGTGTTCTGAGTGCATGTTTTCCCTGGTAGATTAAAACGTGTAATTGTCATTTTCTATTGTAGATGTTTCCTGTTATCCCCCTTTTTTCATTTATCCAATGTTATGCATAGGAATTGTTTGTACTGCACTTGCTATATCACCCTGAACAGAATCTGAATACATGTTAAATAACGAAATACCCACGTAATTGTTAATTAGTTTCTGCATATGCGAATTTCGACAACTTATGTTTCCTTAGTGCAGATCAAATTGAAACATTCGGAAATCCATATACTAAAATATGAGTATAAACTGACAAAGAACAAATTACCAAAAGGGTCTAAATAGAAAAACCAAAATCGGCTAAGGACAGAGTTATATGCAAGAGGGATATACTCATTAGTTTGAAACAAAATTTTGTTAAGATATTGCAAGTTTTCAAATAAAATCGGTTTCCTTGGTGAATATCCTTCGGGACTAACAGTCCTCCAGCAGAGGCATCGGCCCAGTGGTAATAAATAACAAAATACCGAAGTTAGTGTTAATTTAGTTTCGTCATATGAGCATTTCGACAACATATGTCTTCTCAGTGCAGATCAAATCAAAAAATTTGGAAATTAATATACCATTAAATTGGGGATCGTTCAATGAAAGAACATCATCTATATAACGGAAACTGAAATTAAAGGATTTGGCTAGCTTGTTGTCTTTTTGCTGAAGTAGCCCTTGTATGAACCTGGCTTCATACGAATAAAGAAACAAATCTGCTAAAAGTGGCGCACAATTAGTCCCCATAGGTATCACTATCGTCTGCTGGGAAACTTGTCCTTCAAATTCTACAAATATGTTATCAATCAAGAATTCCAGCATTGCAATGACATCCTCCTCTGTATATTTTTTTGTGAATCAGTGTGATGTTTAACAAAATAGGCCCCATCTTTACCTATCACCAAATATGATTATCTTGTTTCACCTTTTTAAGTACAGAAAGACTGATGTATTAAATTCTAGCTTATCGTGTGGAAAAGTAGTATAAAGAGTAGAAAAATCAATTTAGTTGAAGATAGATATTCTAACAAGTCTTTTGAATTTTTGAGAATCCACATCTGATTCATTCCACTTGTTGAGTATACTTGATCACTATATATCTTGAGGCCATCTTTGACTGCAGTAAAGTAATGAGGTGAGGAGCTGAGAAAGTGAGACAAGTGAGGATTTGAAATAAAAACAAAAGCTTTAAACACGACAATTGTGTGTTTATTAGTTTTTAAAGTCAAATTTGGCTAGCCTCATATATACGCTTCCGTACATATATACGCATCATTAAATTAAATTTTAGACTTTCATTTTGGTTATTTAGCTTAAAAAATAACTTGATTTGCGTTCAGCCAAAATCCATGTAAAGAGTATTATACACAATTAAATGTATTATTTGTGACTTGTGGCTATTCTATGTATTGTTTTCTGTGAGTCACATCCTAGTTACAGGCTGGACTTAAAATTGATGAAATGATTTAAAATTGATCAAAAGTGGCAAATATGATTGATCATCCTCAATATTCTAATACACTAGTGGCAAAAAATACTCAATCTTGTCAAAATTACAAATCTTATTTTCACTTTTGATAAATCTCTCGTATACAAAATGCTGTTATGAACTGCTTTAAGTAGGAAATGATTTATAGGATTTTGATACTATATCGACATTTTTGTATGCTCATTTGCACCAACTCCATTTATTTGTCAACGAAAATTCATACGTCCTCAAGCTTAAATATAAACGTATACCGACAATGTCATTCATTTCTTTTATGAATCCGTCACTTTTCGTGGATTACATTTTTCCTACTGAAGATTATTAGGAATTGGCTATTTTGAAAATAATTTCAGCATTTCACAGAGAAAATTGCATTTGTTGGATGGGAATGATTTACGAGGACCCATATACATTGTTCAGTAGAATGCTTTTATAATAAATTTATTTCTTTTGAGGTTCCAATCATTAGGCGATTGATGTGAATTTCTGAAATGATATTTCCAAAACGAATATGACCCAGAGTCATTATCTTGTATTTTATAGTCCTCCGGGATGAAAGGGTGCACTGAACATAACAGCATTCATGTCATTCATCCCACCATCTTTCTATGTATGATATACAAATTATTCTCTTGGGGATTGCTTTCATTTGTAGTAAAATCAGTAACAAATAGTTTATTTTGTACGTTTATTTTAATGTTTTCATAAAATTAACGAGTTTCGAATATTTTTATTGTGGATATAGATGAAAATGAGTATTTTAAATGTGTTTTGTTGCTATAAAAAGATTCTCTTCTTCCTAATTTGATCAAAGGGACTGAAAGTGTGACACCTACCGTGTTTTTGCAACGACCTTTTTCTCTTTGCTTTTCATTTTCACACCAGTATGTGATGTTTTCAGCAGTCAGTTCCATGCGATATTAAGCTTATCAAAGTAGGTTCCCCAAGAAAGCTTTACTGGTATCCCATCAGATATTCAAAGGGGAAACAATGTTCATGTTTTAGAAAAGGTAACATTTTGGTGAACGAGAAAAACTAAACTTGTATAGGGAAAAAAAATAAGAAAAATTAAAACGAAGTAAAATTGGTCCCACTTGTATTTTTATTAATTTCTTGAAAGTCACTTGAATAATTCCTATTCAGTGAAACGGGTTGTACAGAAATGACTGGTAACTTTCCAGAAATCAAAATAGTCTTGCTCCTGTTCTTTTTCAAATTCGAGTTTGATTCTATGTGTTGTTTCGCTATTTTTATTTTCATTGGCTACATGGGTCAAGATGATACACTGATACTGCTGCAGTCACGGATGATACACTAATACTGCTGCAGTCACGGATGATACACTAATACTGCTGCAGTCACGGATGATATACAAACAGCTGCAGGGATACAAATTTAGTAGAGAATCTATGTAACAAACAAATAAAAATGATCAAAAAATTTGAGAAAGACGAAAGACGTTTGACCGAAAAAAAAATATCCCAATGGACAAAAAATATTACCGAAAAAAATACAGACCTTAGCGTGAGGGAGATCTTATGTTATGTAGGTCATTTGAAATCTTTTTAACCAATCAGATTCAAGTTAACTGTAGAAATTGAAATTATTCATGTGACGTTGTACTGTCTGAAGGTTAAGAGTAGTTTTAATGTAAGCATAGCTCCTGTCCCTGTATATGTGACTTGTATAGTCTTTAACGACACTCTAAATCCTTTGATGTGACAAGTAGATTGACAATTTAGATACCATTTATCTAACATGTTTGATTTATTAGACAACTCACGAAGGACTGCAAATGTTTAATTTGTTTAAACACTTAAAATTCTATTTTGCTTTGGGAAAGTTGATATCGTTCGCCATGGCGATTTATTCAACTGAAATATTTAGATTGACTAGGAAAGAATATAAAGAAAAATATACTCATTTATTTTACAGAGTATACTTCTTTTAGAAAACCAATTTAAACCGAGAGGAATTTTAATTGTTGCAAAGTTTTTCATCGTACTATATACATAAATTAAAAAGATCAGACTTTTGCTTTGTCATTTTTGAATGATTTGTTTACCCAATACAAACAAAAGAGCCGTTTGATATTTAATTTGAAATTGCCATTAATACATTCAAAAGAAATTATATTGATACATACAAGAGAAACATACCATTTTGTGTTAAAAGTCATAACTAAAGTAATAAATCAAAGATTTAACCTTCTTTTAAGTCTGATAATTATTACAAAAAGAATGAGGAAAGAGGGGATTCTAGAATCATAAATCCAAAATCACGGCAATTCATATCCAATACGAATTGAGACAGTATGCCACAGACAAAACAAATAAAAAAAATGAACAAGAAAGCCACGTGACTAAAACACTAGCAGTGTGAACCCCTGCAAAAAAGAGGAATTCTCCATTACTTGGTATACCACGCATGTTGTAGAGACTTTGTCTCATGTGCATTTACTCCATATCCTTTCATTGTTTACTCCTACGAACAGGTGGTGAGTTGGTCAGTGTGCGATCTCCTACGAACAGGTGGTGAGTTGGTCAGTGTGCGACCTCCTACGAACAGGTGGTGAGTTGGTCAGTGTGAGTTTACACAGCTAGATAGCGCTGTACAAGGCCTGGTATGTTAACCATTACAACGATCAGTAAAATTTCCTTGTAATGAAAACTAGCTGACATCACGTTATGCAGAATTCAATTAAAGTTTGTGTCAAATTACACGTAATCTTTCTCTTTTTACATAAATACCCCTATTACATCTCATTTACACAGATAAATGCTCATAGTTAGTTTTAACGTAAATACATGTAATTATCATAATGACAGGTATACATATCATCCATAGTCTATTTTGACAGTTAACACGCCATTTTTATCCTTTCTTATTATCGAATTCGGCGGTATAGCTTTGAAGTCAGCACTAAATCAGTAGAGTTGTCATTTTAATAATATATATCTGTCAACGCGTCGCATTCAATTTGTTTTGACCACCCCTACTAACAGTCGCTTGATTGATAACAGTGAAATTCAATACGTATTCCTTTGATGGTATTCAAATACCCATGTAGAAGTGTCACGCCATCAAGACTGCTTAGTTACCCGATACCATTACCTGTATGTTATCACGTTTTTTATCCAAACACTGCTGTTTTAATGCATTTTATGGTAATTTTAGACAAATACATAAAATGTATTATCTGTTTCAAAAAGAGGGAATTCAAGGGGAAACAAATTCGTGTCGGTGCATAAGAGAGGTTGGATTAATACTGAGTAGTTGCTACAAGGTATCACATCGGTCTGAGACCAACTTATTATTGTAGTTCTTGAAAACTTGAAACCATGTTACCATGGCGATATCAGTGACAAAAAGGATAAAACAATCTGAATGTATAAAACACTGGCAGCCATGAGACCAAAGTGAAAAAATTGTACTAGTCCGAAACAAGGACGTATAGAATATGCTTTATTAACCAATCAAGGGTCCATTGAGGACATGATGACAAAACATAACAAAAATAATTATTACAGAGACAAATACACATATATAAATATATATATTTTACACTATCAAAATAAAGTGTATTCATAATATTAATAAAATAAAGTGATCAGAGGGCACCAGCACTGTGGACATTTGAAATATAGAGTACAAATTTTGCTATGGATTAGACAAGATGACTCAGGTAGAGAAGGCACCAAGGGACGATGCTTCAGGATAATTCTGTGCAAAATTATAATTTACAGCAGAACTTCCTCCTCGTGCCTTATCCAGATGAGCCAGCTTTTATATGCTATTATATACGTCCTTGTCCAAAATAAATCATTTTGAAAAACGAAATGTACAGTTGATTATACAACTTCGGTATTTAAATTGTATTTTGAAATCATTGGGCTGATGCCACTGCTGGTGGACCAGAGGTCCCTGGGGATATTTACCAGCCCAATAGTCAGACTTGTCTGACATGAAAAAATTGCCTTGCGTTTTATAGAAATTTACTATTTTTATCAAAATTCTAACCCCTTAAAAATACTTTAAGCTTCATTACGTGTATGGCACTCGGCGGATGTCCTAGGTACTGAATTTGGCCTCCTATTTCGATATTTTTGGTAATGAATACTTTTTGACTATTTTGGATTATGTTTGATTCTAATGCTGCCGATGACAGGACCCAGAGGCATGGCATCCCTTTGATATTAAATGTCTCAAATAGATCAAATAGGGGGACAAATTTCAAAATTTTATGATTACAATAAAAGGATATGGATAAAATGCACATGAGTCAAAGTCTCTACAAATACATGGTAAAAAGCAATGCAACAACGCTTTTATTGTTGTTTTTCATCTTATAGTCACTATAATAAAGCTTTACTCATACAACACTAGCTCCATTTTGAGCTGAACTCGTTGCTCATTGTATCTATGTTTCCGTTTACCTATGGACGCAAGGTAGTTAACAAACATGAAATTAACTGGCAAGGTGTTCTCACAAAGACTGTCATCCGTTGCCCGACAAAAACAGTAACAACCACAGCACAGGGTACTCATCGAGTCAATTGCACGAAAGATAGTGAAATGTGGGCACTGTAAACAGGTGGTCAGAATATCATTTGGACTTTTTTTTTAAAAATGCCAAAGTTGATGAAAGTATGATAGTATGTTATATTAATGTTGCATGTATATTTTTTAAATTTTACTGAAATGACTTGTGGATTTTTATGGTCGATTTACAGGGTTGGCATGGTTTCATTCGGTCTTACTATCATCGGAACTGGTTTGTGGTCGATTTACAGGGTTGGCATGGTTTAATTCGGTCTTACTATTACCGAAACTGGTGCTTCTTCATTTATACCTTTCTTTAAATTCAAAATGTTTGACAAATTGTGAAGTAAAATATTTTATATAATATTTTAAATTTTATTTATTGTCTATCTTCGCTTAATTAATTTTAAAATATAAAATTTATGAAACTTTGGGTAATATTCGACATTTTCAGCATGTTGTAACAGATTTCTTGTGTTGTTACTGTGACCTTGTTAATCTTTACAGAGCCGAACTTCTAATCAAACCAGATAAAATTGTCAGTTAAAGCGCCAAAGGTTATATTTTATTGCTTTCTAGTGATGATCTTTGGGTAGTACCATTGCAATTAGTGATTGTTACCTCACAAAAAGGATTAGGATAAAAACTCAAGAAAAAATCCACCTTCCAACCTCTTGACAAATGTAATCATTTCATTGAATTGGGTTGGATTACTGTTTCAAGACGTTCGCGTTACAAAGCATCATAAATCACTATCCTTTAAACAAATTACAAATAAGTTATCTACTGTTTTGGCATCGGAGACCGCCATATCTGAAATTAGTCCCGATATATCCCTGCGCGGTTGTCAAGATAACGGGAATGAAATGGTACATTGGCAGTAAATATAATCGGAGTTGAAAGTCAGCCAGTATTGAAATGAAAAGAATGGCTTTTATTGCAGTTGTAACTGCCATATTGGTGTGTATTGCTACCATTTATCAAATATTCATTAGTTTTTGTATCAAGATTACAACTTTCTTGACATGTTAATAGATACAAGCGAAGACAGAAGGCAATCTACTTAAAATGATTCGGAACATATTGTTGATTTATGAGCTTCCAATTAATTATGTCCATTTCCAGAATTTGCCAAATCAAGGGCCTACATGGGACATGATCATCAAATAGAGCACAAAATGTATAAATATTAGTAATAATAATAATGAAGATTGTTTTACACTTGACTTCATACACTCTGATAAAAATGAAAAATAGAATTTGTGTACAATTTACAGACAGGAAGAAATTTAACCATGACAGACCTTAAATGGACAAGT
>MJUU01005237.1:42807-62405 GCA_002080025.1 Modiolus philippinarum
AAATACGAACCCATGATATATAATAGGAATAACAAAGCACCTCGACATATACGAACCCATGATGTATAGAATTAATACAGTAGCACCTCGACAAATTCGAAGCCATAGAAGATACTATTAGAACAATAGCACCTCGACAAATACGAACCAATCAAATATTTGTACATAAGCACTTGAATAGGCGAGACAAAAACTAAAAGCGAGACCAAAAATAAAGGCGAGACCGTATGTGGCGAGGCCAAAGGTCAACACTGATAGTACACTAGCACCTCGACTGCACCTCGACAGCACCTCGACCAATACGAAAGCATTAATATAGTATTACTACAGTAGCACCTCAACAGCACCTCGACGGGCATCTCGACAAATACGACTTGAACTGTCCCCATATACTACTATTGTACTCTATGGAAAATATAGTCAAAGATGTTCTTCCTAGAAACTACTAGTCCAATTAAAGCCAAACTTAGCCACAACAGTCTTACACCTAAGGCAGAGTTCTATAAATAGCTCCTATGGAAAACTAATGATAACAGAGCTTAATTTCAGCCCTGTTTTGTGCGTTAGGTGTAAGACTGACAATGCCCTTAGATGGTCCCTTCCAAAAAGGTATCCGGCAGGTCCATGCCCCATCCAAGAAGGCCGCCCGTGGGGAACATATTTTTAACATTGGACCTATGGAAAAGACATTCAAAGATCTTCTTCTCAGAACGACTATTTCAATTATAAACCTAACTTAGCCATAATGGTCTTTAGATGGTCCCATTAAAGAAGGTATCCGGTAGGTTCGTAGCCCATCCATGATGGATTCCAGCGGGAACATAGTTTTAACATTAGACCCAATGAAAAAGTCATTAAAATGTCTTCTTCTTAGTATCTATCTATCCAATTAGAACCAAACTTAAGTCACCTCCTTGTACAGGTTATTCTTGATATTTTTGTTCCTGATTTGTTTTCGTCCCGTTGTCTGTGGAATTTGGATTTTCTTCATTTGCCTTCTATCTATTGTATTCGGTTTGTCGAAATCGTGTATTTTTTGTTATTAAACATGTCACTTCAATATTGAAGATGGCAATATCTCTTGCCCTAGCTCTTGCAAACACAAAACATCATTAGACAGGCGAAACGGATTATTTCTTCCAAGTTATTATCTTTATGCGAAATTATTGTCCAGGGGAAAACAATGACAATGACAATACTGTAACAAACTAGAAGTGGTGCCATCAGAAATGATGGCCGTCCCCACACTTCAATGTTTGACACATAATACAGAGTTCTACTGACAAGCTCACATGCGTCAAAATCGACATCTTTGAGCCTCTTGCTTGCACCAAGACCAATATCAAAAATCCAAAAGCTTATTGCGCATCTGCAGACTATTTGCAACAATTCTATATTAAAATTAAATCCATAAATCTAAAAATGTAAGATTAGTTCCACTAAAGAGCTCACATGTCAAGATATACACCTTGGGGCCTCTTGTTTGCACCATGACCAATATAAAAAATCCGAAAGCTTATTGCACATCTGCAGACTGTATGCAACAAATCTAAACAAAAATACATCCATAAATTCAAAAATGTAAGATTAGTTCCACTAAAAAGCTCACATGTCAAGATATACACCTTGGGGCCTCTTGTTTGCACCATGACCAATATCAAAAATCCAAAAGCTTATTGAACATCTGCAGACTGTATGCAACAAATCTATACAAAAAAACATCCATAAATTCAAAAATGTAAGATTAGTTCCACTAAAGAGCTCACTTGTCAAGATATACAACTTGGGGCCTCTTCTTTGCATCAAGATGAATATCAAAAATCCAAAAGTTTATTGAACATTTGCAGACTATATGCAACAAATCTATACAAAAATACATCAATGAATTCAAAAATGTAAGATTAGTTCCACTAAAAAGCTCACATGTCAAGATATACACCTTGGGCCTCTTGTTTGCACCATGACCAATATAAAAATTCCGAAAGCTAATTGCGCATCTGCAGACTATATGCAACAATTCTATAACAAAATTAAATCCATAAATTCAAACAAATACGAGGACTTCCACTGACAAGCTCACATGTGTGAAGATCGACAACTTGGGGCCTCTTGTTTGCATTAAGACCAATATCAAAAATTCAAAAGCTTACTGAACATCTGCAGACTATATGCCATAATTCTAAACAAAAATAAATCCATAAATTCAAAAATGTAAGATTAGTTCCACTAAAAAGCTCACATGTCAAGATATACACCTTGGGCCTCTTGTTTGCACCATGACCAATATCAAAAATCCAAAAGCTAATTGCGCATCTGCAGACTGTATGCAACAATTCTATAACAAAATTAAATCCATAAATTCAAAAAAATAGGAGGACTTCCACTGACAAGCTCACATGTGTGAAAATCGACATCATGGGCCTCTTGTTTGCACCAAGACCTATAAGCTTAAGCTAAATGCACATCTGCAGACTATATGCAACAATTCTATAGCAAAAGGAAATCCATAAATCCAAAAATGTAGGAGGAGTTCCACTGACAAGCTGACATATGTCAAAGTCGACATCTTGGGCCTCTTGTTTGCACTAAGACATAAGATATTAAATATCCGAAAGCTTACTGCGCATCTGCAGACTATATGCAACAATTCTATAACAAAATTAAATCCATTATTCCAAAAAAATGAGGAAGAAGTTCCACTGACAAGGTTCATCTAACGAAAAGACGGACGGACAGACGGACGGACGGGACAAAACAATATCCCAGCATTTTCTTCAGAAAAGTGCGGGGTAAAAAAATTATCAACAATAAAATATTTTGCTTTAAATCCGAGTAGGGATCTAATTTGGGTGCCTTTTCAAAAATCCTGTTAATTTTTCTCCTCTTTCTATTTTTACTTTACAAAGACTTTTAAAATGGTCTCAATTTTCCATTTTAGCGGATTCCGCTTCGCGCTCAATTTTTTTCCGTTTGACGGTTGTTACGAGCCCCCTTCTTTTAAAGGACGCCAATCCCGCTTATACCCCTTTGAGACCTATAATTAAAATATTTTTTCCTATATATGTGTCATATCGGATTGTTTTTGTAGAAACCCTTTCAGATTATTAAATTAGATAAATGTGCAGACAATGTCAGTGTCCCAACAGCAATCTTTTATGTGACGCCGGATTGGAGTTGTACTTACGGTCGAAGTTTGCTTGGTATGAAGGTAAGGAATCTAAAAAACAAAATACCAAAGTTACTGTAAATTTACGTTCTGCTTATGGCCATTTGGGCAACTTTTATCTCTTACGTGTCGACAAAGTAAATCCATTGGAAATTCATAAATCGAAAGAGACATAAAAACTGATAGAGAACAATAATCATAGGGATATAAGTTGAAAGCCATAATCAGCTAAGGACAAATGATATTAAATTAATCCTGATACAAATGTACGGGAAGACATGCCGTAAATCTCGTTAAATTTTGAAACTTATGGGTCCAAAATATGTATTGTTTTGGCGGGAAACATGTCGAAATGCACTTTTTGTCGAGAATTCATGGTACCACATGACGAGACTTACATACCACACTAAAGAAAATGCTCTTCTCCCGTTTGAAACTTTGAGGATCATTGATATCATTGACTGTTTCAAAATTAAACCCCTATATTTTCTGGGTCATGACACCTTCACAGTATTATTTATTGGATCCGTCGGGACACGAACACTGTAACATCAAGCCAAAAGGAAATGTGAAAAATAGGTTATGTTTTCCCTAAATTCACCACGGGATTTTTCACGTAACCTAATTTGTGTTTAGGTCAAAGGACAGTTTTATCCGTCGCTCTTTGGTAAATTTTGAATTTTGATATCTAGAATATTAGGAAATCGTATCCTTAATGCAATTTTTTTAATTATAGAATACAAAAACTTAGCGGAAAAGGCCAAACTTTAAACAGTGCAAAGTTAACGAATCTCGTAATAATCAAATGTTAATGAATATGCAGTATTCCCTGAACTGGTTTAACCATTTTGATTCGTTTCTTCGACCTTTGGTGCTGAAATATTCATTCTTGCGTTCGTAGCTTAGTGTGTTTATTTAAATAAAATAAGTTCTGAATAACAACAACAAATACTCAACTGAGATTTTTAAACATATTTTGAATAACAACAACAATATCAAAGTGTGGTTTCTTCTGTTGAAAACGTGTTCAGTCCAATTTTACATGTACCTGAGATAAGATAGGACATGATTAATTTTTCAACAATTCAAATATGGTAGGTATATTGTAACTAATACCGTGTTTTACTTTAGTAGGAGAGATATACTGATCAAGATCGCAACAAGGTGTTACAAATATGCACTTCGTTGAGGGCAACGGGGCAATTTGATTTCAATTGGAATACGGAAGGTCAGTAAATGGGATGAATGTGCAGATAGGAATATGCCACTGAATTTAAAATTGCCGCTTTCCACGAGTGAAAAACTAACAACGGCTTTAGCGGCAAGGAGTTTATAGTATGATACGAGTGTCATTTTCTCTTGCCAAACAAAAATTGGACTTCCCTTAGGCAAGTATTGGTTGGACCTTGATTTATATTCTAGGCTTCAGTTAAGATTAATGCCATTTCGGAATTTAGGAGGATTGTACCAAGCACCTTGCAAAGTCCAATATATATCAAGGGAGCCTTTTGATATTTAAATGTTCATTGTTTCCTTCTTGTAATGGTTTTGGAATTTTAGACTGTAATTTTATTTGTATTAGCTTATGATAACAGAACAACACATTTTTTGGTCAGACAGAAAAAAGATATTCTGGAATCTGTTCTTGATTCACAAGTAAGTATACAGGGATGCCTTAAAGCTTCAATATTATATTGAACTCATTCGAAATCCTTTTGTTTTCTGACGTAAAAACGAAAAAGCGAAAAATTAAAATCCGATATAGTGTTCATTTTTAGAGTACATGACATTTAATAAAGTTTCTAGTTAATAAAGTACGACGTGCGATCGAAACGTATATATATATATATATATATATATATATATATATATATATATATATATATATATATATATATATATATATAGTTGTCTAAAAATAGCAACCTAAACAACCTTGTTTAATTTGAGTGTCGGATCTGCCAACAGAAGGCTGATACCATTAAATTAAAATAGGAATAATATAAGTGTCTGTGTAAAATAATTATAACAACACTAAAACGTAAATTAATGTTAAATTTACAGCAAATTTTCGCCTTTCCACAGGCTTCGTCAGGCTGATTAATTCTCTACGCACGTGTTTCCATGTGCGATAAAAAAAGTTTTTATTGGTTTGATTACGGTCCGGACCATCGAAATACCCATACGGTCGGACCGTACGCGTACGGTCTGGCTATTTCAAAGTCTTGCGTGTTCTTGGATAATGTGTCAATAAATCAATATAATGTATACAATATTATTTAATGAATTAGGCTGTTATTGTTAGAAACGAGTAAGATTTTTCTAAAAATCTTTATTTTCAAGAACATATAAGAGGTTAAATAAGAATTCACTTTACTGTAATTATGTTTCGGAGATGACTTTATAAAATTGACTTATTAATGAACGGTATTTGAGATAAAAGAATGAAAAAACTAGTTTTTTCTTTAAAAAAATCAATGAAATTTTATATAAAATAAAATAGAATAAAATAAAATATACGGTCTTCTTGTCTGAAAATCCTGAGAAAAATCATTGAATACCACCTATAAGGAACAACAACATTTTTCCCAATCACCCCAAAAAGGGTGCAAATCCCTAAATCTCGTAAAGGGACGGCTGAATAAATATAACGACAGAAATTACACAGTTTTCAAAAACCCCCTGTCCACGAACAAAACTTCTCAATATAAAAATGAAGTTCAGGTATAACCGTTCAAATTTGTGTGAAAATATTTATTTCACTGCTTTTATAATTTCATTTCAGTTATATTAGTAATTTAATATTTTTATAAAGCCCTAATAATTTATACGGGTTACAGTGGTAGTAAGTGATATCGGTTTTGACTGTAATTTACTTCTTTGTTTGAATAACGAATGGAGTGTCTGTCTTTTTCTTTGTACTCATACGGTCTGAATATACGCGTATGGTCCAGCTCGTAGCAGACCGTACACGTATACTCATACGGTCCGACCGTACTCGTACGGTCGGACCATATGAGTATACGCATATATTGCACCCTTACAACATAAATGCCATGCATGGCAATAAATATTATGCTTATGCTTTGACTTACTTTTACTCATCACCTTTGGCATCAACACTTTAAATATCTTAGACTGATCTATCGGTTTAAAGGTACATTGACGATAGAAGTCATAGAAACCAGTTTGTTTATGTATGTCCTTCCTATATATCAGGAGAACCGTTTCCTTTGTTCTCTGTTTCTTCTACATTTTCCTATGTCGTTTTTCCAATAAAGCACCAAAATAAAGCACAACTATTTCACAAAAGTGCCATAATTAAACACGCCAACATAAAACATGCCCATTTTAGCACAAAACTGCCAAAATATTCCTACATCAAAATATTCCAATTTACGGTAGTGTGATGCATGTAGAATAAAAAAGGGGAACATTAAAGATATTACTCGGAGCATTGTTTGTTTACAATGTTATAAAAATGGAACTCGCCTGATTTCTGGCAAAAAAATGTCAATAAAATACATGTATGTAGACAACGTTCCGCGTGAATAGTAATTGTCTAAATAAAAGAATACTGACGTCAGATAAGCTTGTTATTCTATTTGAAAGGCTTTTTTCAATATCTATATTTCATCATTGTTATATCTACATGTATACTGTAAAACGTGTAACTTTTATGTGTGTAAGGAGGCTATACCTCCTCTAGCAATGATAAATAATTTAGAAATGGATAACGCTCCTTTTGAAGAATTAAATACGCTAGAACAACATCATTTAATTTCTCCAGTTTTACCATTTTACAAAATTATGATTTTACCTAAGAGTGATCAGCGAGCTGTACATGGTCCAGTTGTGTGTGTAGAATCAATCGCAGCAAGTAGTTTCGAAATAGCAGATTATTTTAATGAATTTCTAATAGCATCCTATGTTTAAACCAATTCGACTGAGACGGCCATCTTGGTTGGCGGATAGGGTCAATGGATAAATTCTAAAATGGATTGAGTTAGTGGCCATTCTATTAAAGTCTGGTTCCAATTGAGTGAATAATTCTAGAAAAAATAGTTTCTTTAATGAAATTCTCATTGGGTGCTATGTTAAACTAAGTTCTGTTGGGGCGGCTATCTTGGTTGGCAGACTGTGTCATCAAATATAAGTCGGAAAGGGACCTAACTTGTCACTTGTGACCATTTCGCTAAAATTTAGTATAAATTGAGCAAGCATTCAAGACCAAAATTAGCTGAGGGTTTCAAAAGAAAAGATTTTTTTTGTAATTTTTATTGGACGGACGGACGACGGACAGACGACGGACTGTCTGTCATCAACATTATGTGTACTTCTATTGTATTGCCCTCTTGTACACTAAGTGTGCCTGAGGCTTTTATAAACTTGTCTTGTCTTGCATATGTAGCTTTGTGTCCTATTAAGCGAAAGTTGTACTAAATGATTTATAACTATATGGCTACTATTTATGAAAATTCTAAGTTCAAAGCAAGCAGCAATAGTGATTAAGAAATTAAAAAATTATTGACGCCTTGAAAAAAAAATTGGAACGGGCGGAGAAACAGAATCAAATATTTGTTTAATATTATAATTATAAAGCAGTTATGACAAACTGTAGATGCGCAAAAAATATAATGTGTCCATAAATAGTAATATTTATTAGCTATCTATAAATATATATAATAAGTCATGCATATTTCACAACCACTTTCCCACTTTATAAAAGCTCATTTCTTTAACTTCCGTATTAAATGCTCAGAATTGCTAGAAAGCATTTACACAAATGCACTGCTTCGATAAGTTAATAAACTTTGTCTCTGTTGAGGGATAAAATATTAAAAAAGCAGCACCCTAGGAGAATGCAAAAACAAAAATAAAACAAAAGCACGAAACTACTTTGAGTTGCTGTTGGCAAAAAATGAGAGGTTTGATCGAATCAGTGACTGTTTTATCACATGTGCAGACCAATAGAAGAAATTACAAAGAAGTACCGAGAAAGGCTTACTTCAAGTATTGATTTGAGTATACAAATACATCATGAGCCACCAGGCCAACACGCAATTTTCTATCCAAGGCTAGCTTAGCGTATCGTTTTTATTTCATAAAAACCATTATCCGATTTATATCATCCACTTATGTTTATAAAGTCCCNAAAAAAATTGGAACGGGCGGAGATAAAGAATCAAATATTTGTTTAATATTATAATTATAAAGCAGTTATGACAAACTGTAAATGCGCAAAAAATATAATGTGTCCATAAATAGTAATATTTATTAGCTATCTATAAATATATATAATAAGTCATGCATATTTCACAACCATTTTCCCACTTTATAAAAGCTCATTTCTTTAACTTCCGTATTAAATGCTCAGAATTGCTAGAAAGCATTTACACAAATGCACTGCTTCGATAAGTTAATAAACTTTGTCTCTGTTGAGGGATAAAATATTAAAAAAGCAGCACCCTAGGAGAATGCAAAAACAAAAATAAAACAAAAGCACGAAACTACTTTGAGTTGCTGTTGGCAAAAAATGAGAGGTTTGATCGAATCAGTGACTGTTTTATCACATGTGCAGACCAATAGAAGAAATTACAAAGAAGTACCGAGAAAGGCTTACTTCAAGTATTGATTTGAGTATACAAATACATCATGAGCCACCAGACCAACACGCAATTTTCTATCCAAGGCTATTCCATAGCTTAGCGTATCGTTTTTATTTCATAAAAACAATTATCCGATTTATGTCATCCACTTATGTTTATAAAGTCCCCTCGTGTTTTCTAGTTGTTATATCTATACTTAACCTTTTTCAGATATTGACATTTTTGATTCTGATTGGAATATCATACTTGGAAGATGTGTCATCAGCAGGTATCCTTAAATAATGGATAGAAAAAACTATTAGGGTTGAACGAACGTCTGTTCCCTCAAAAGCTATTTTTGATTTCAACTAAAAAATAATAAATATGTTTCTACCATTGGTTGAACCGGTTACAGATATTACCAAATTTGGCGCAACACATGAACGTGATGCTTCTCTCTCGTTGCTTGTGTTACTAAATTAGGCAATTTTGTAATTATAGACCACAGTGTATATTCGGAGAACTGATATTCATTGGTATTTGTATGTGAATTTCCTTTGATATACAAAGTTCAGTATCACTGAACGTGCCGTGATGCAAAATAAATAAATAAATGAATAAAAGAAATAAAATAAATAAATAAAATAACAACTAAAAAAAAAAAAATAAAAAAAAAAAGGTGTTACGGGTCACACATTTTAAGACGTTGCTCTGCATCTTGCTCATACAAGTCATACTTTGAATTTATGTTGAATAATTTCTTCGAATCATTGCTTTGGGTTATTTTTGAGGCAAAATTATTTTTGAGATATCCATTCGTCTTTTGCAGTAATTAACACATGAGGACATAATTGAAACAACTGAATTCACCGAAATTTGTTTTTCGCTAATTCAGTATAAATAAAGAACAAAATAAAACGCGAATGAATTAAAATTTTCTGGAGCAGTTACGTCACTCTAATAATTCAACTCATTTGACACATTTATATGATATATTCAACTTATTTATACTAAATATATTTTTAAAGGAAAATAGTATATTTTAGCATTACTTCAATATCATTATAGGCAATAATTTACTTCATACACATACGTGTAACAAGCTTGCAGTATTTCAAGCAGTTGGTATTAACTCGTATGTCACCCATGTGAATGGACAAAAATGTGCAGACGGCACCCATCGTGACAGTGACTCCTTGGTTATGAAATTATGTCAAGTCCCGGAATCTTCACAGTGGCGAAACGGTGAACAGGTGAGAACTATTTCTTCTTTACTATTTTTGACAGGCCAAACATGTTGCTATTAATTAAAATATTTGGAATATCATAAGTGCATTAAAAAGTAATTGTTTTCATGGAAAATCGCGATTGTGTGAAATTATGCAACCATATGAACTCAAACGAAATTCCACACTTTTTCGCAATTCTCCCTACTCCCTACAGTTTTCTGAAATTGTACCAAAAGATTTGCAGTTTTTGAATTTGAATTTTTTGGGGGATTAAACAAATTCTCTTATGATTCAACCTGATTACCTATTCCTTGCACGAATAGCTATTTTGGGTACACAACGAGACTTTGAAGCTGGAGTTAGATATGAGCTAATTGTATCTCTTTCGAGTGAATTTCATTGGTTGAGCGACAAATAATAGCACATCACGCATGATGTGTTATCACTTTATCGACGTTCCTATTGAACCTCTATGAGATCTGGTTTGCCAAGATTAACGTTGCCTAGTAACGGTGTTGTTATAAGCAGTTCAGCACCAACATTCACTGCATTTATATGTGAAAATCATAAGAGAAATAGTTTTAATAACTCGAAAGAATTGTATATCGCTGGATATCAACTCTTATGTTGCTCGCTTATTATATATTGAAATTACATAACTCTAGTTGATATTCAGCTATATGCAATTCTTCCTCGTTATGAAAACTATAAATATCGCACTTTACATTACGTAAAGCAATCGATATGATATACTCAAAAAGAAACAAATTCACGAGCTACAAGTCAATTGGTATTAAAATTAAGAATAGTTTCTGCCATAAAATGGTGGAAATTTGACTGGTTTGGCCAAAATTGCACGAAGGAAAAAAAAAAAATTAATATAACAAAAAAAAATAAGTAATCAAAAAGACGTAGTATTAATTAAGACATAACCATGTTGTATTTTAGGATCTGAGGTAAAAGATAGATTTTACTGTCACAAACAGGGATTTTCAGCGTTCCAACGGTAAATCCCTGTGCAAAATTTGACGCCATCCAATAAAAATTAGCTTTAAAAACATAAGAGCAAGAATATTTTGATTCACTGCTACTGAAATGCTTCCAAACAAAAATGTTGCAGTCAAAAAGTATTCGATGAAGATTAAAAGACTGTTATTTGCTATTCGAATTTTGCCTGTGGTAAGATATTTACTCGATCATTTATGTCTTTGTGAAGTTTACCTGTGGTCAAAATGTCTACTAGGTCATAATTTTTGAAAATAAAGGGAAACATGTTTAACTTGCATATTTAACTTGCAGGAAAAAGCAAAGCCTATATAAATATTTCTTGAGTTTTCTTAGAAATAAGAATAATTGCTATAATAACAATGTGTACCAAATTACAATGAATAATTGCTACAATAACAATGTGTACCAAATTACAATATACTACATTTTAGGTGATGTTTAAAAATGGTACATGTAATCCCAGGGCACACCCCTACACACCAATATTTTACCATCCACTTAGATCTCCTAAAGTAGCAGGAGTCCTTATTTCATGTGATCAACAAGAAATTAAGGTATGTTCAAATCAATGTTTATTTTCAGATTATCACAGTTTTTTTTTTTGCTCACTTGGTTAGATGAAAAAAAAAATGGTATCCGGCAGTTACGTACCTGATCCAAGATGGAGACATATGGGGAACATAATATAACAATGGACAATGAAAAACATATCATCTTCTCAGAAAATACTTTTTTTAAACTAGAACCAAACTTAGTCGTAATGGTCCTTAGATGGTCCCTTCTAAAAGGTATCAGGCGGGTTAGTACTAAATTTAAAATGGCCGACAGTGTGGTATATAAATTTACATAAGACCATATGGAAGGCCCATTCAAACATGTCCTCTTCAGAAACTGCTAGTCCAGTTACAATCAAACTAAGTCACAATGGTGCTCAGATGTTCTTTTCTGAAAAAGAAACTTCAAGAATTTGGTAGGCAATTCGTTTTTCCAAGCTGATAAGGCTGCTTATAATATCATTATAGTCTGTCGTAAAAATTATATAGAGGTACTCAAAAAAGAAATTACCAGTTCACATACTTTTCACTTAATCCAATTAACGGAAAATGAAATTAGAAACCAACATTACAACTACATCTTTACAGGCTAAACCTGATAGTAAAACAGTTCAAACCATTTACTGGATTCCTAAACTCTTCAAAACGCCATAGAAATCTAGATTCACTTTGTCAATGCTCTACTACTAAAGTTTCTATTATACTCACTAATACATTTACTGGTATTAAAAACCTGGTTATAGATTAATGTAACAAAGTATATAAAACAGTGGTATCAATCATTTTTGGAGTGTAAAATATTCATTAGAAGTTCTCGATAAATTGAATGCTTATAATTCCCCTTTTGAATCCTTTGAAAGTTTTGATTTCTCTACCCTCTTTACTACCTTACCACATAATCTTATAAAGGAAAAATTCAGACGTCTTATTCAATGGGCATTAAAAAATCCGATTGTGAATATATATGTTTTAATTCCTTTAAAAATATTTTAGTAATAAAAACAAAAGAACTCGATTAATTGGACTTAATATGGTTTCAGGACTTGAATTTTTACTTGACAATGCCAGGTCATAGGAATCCCAGTGGGTGCCAATTGTGCACCACTTATAGCGGACCTTTTTGTACAGCTACGAATCTCAGTTTCTGACCAAGACCAGCAAAGACTCATCTTAACAGCATTTAACTGAATGTTTAACAACACTTTCCGATATTTGGATGATATTTTACCTTTAAATAATGACGACTTCAATAAGTATTATAAGGACATCTACCCTAAAGAACTTACTTTGAATAAAGCTAATACTAATAATTATCATTGTCCATTCTTAGACATCAATTTTGATATTACCAATGGTAAATTAGATACTAAATTTATGATAAAAGGGACGATTTTTCTTTCCTATAGTTAATTATTCATTCCTGGATGGCAAAGTTCCATTAGCGCTATCATATGGTGTTTACATATCTCAGCTTGTTCGATTTGCTCGAGTATGTAATAACGTTTGCGATTTTAATGAACGGAATTTTTTCAGAACTAAAAAACTATTACATCAAGGTTTTCGTTATCATAAACTAGTTAAAACCTTTACTAAATTTTATCATCGATATAAAAACTTACTTCATAAATACAATGCAACCTGTAAACATCTAATCAAGGCTGGTATTTCACATCCCTTATTTTATTGTAATGTTTTACATAAAAGTAAAGAATGCTTAAACTCGTCTAACAGACTTATAAAACCTTTAACTAGTCTAATTCATAAGGGTTATAATCACGATATTGTCGTCAAGTAATTTCTTATGGCCATCTTTGGTATTAAAATTGATTTTTTGATAGGGTCTTCGCATCTTAACTAAACACATTCTAAAATCCTGAAATCAGTATCACATTGGCACGGGTTATGTATTCTGGTATATACATGGAATCGTTATGCTAAACCCCTCACGGGAAGGGGTCTTGGTGGAAGCTGTATAATGAGGATACATAATTTCATTTGTCAGTTGGTAATGGGTATTGAGCTGGTATGTTAGTTAACTGCCAGTAGTCTTGTGATTTCATGTTTAGTTCTTTCAGTTTCATTTTTCACAATTGACTCAGTCCTGTTGCTAACTGAATTTTCCTATTGTTACTACTATTTTTTTATTTATCACATTGGCTAGGCGGAAGAATAAAACTAGTTTAATCCCATCGCAGCAGGTTTGCGCCTGTCGTAAGTCAGGAAATTTATTAAACCTTTGTGTGTCTTGTCTATTTCCTACTTAGTTTACTTTATGTTTATATAGGAGTCTAGGATGGATTCTATTTCGCTGAACTTTATTTCTCTTTATTTAGGGGCCGACTCCGACCTGCCGTTGGGTGTGGGGTTTCCTCATCTTATGGTAGCTTTGAGTTGTTATTACTTCCCTTTGGGTCGTTATCTCTTTGATACATTCCCCGTTTCCCTTTTTTTCTATTACCACATCCAAAATGACCGATAGTGGAAACTTAGTTGAACATTGGACTTTATGGAAAACACATGTAAGGATCTTCTTCTCAGAAAATTACTTTTCAAATTATAACCAAACTTTATCGCAATGGTCCTCAATAAGTCTTTTCCGAAAAAGGTATCCAGTAGATTCTTCTTCATCCAAAATGACCACCAACTGTGAACATAGTTTAACATTGGATTCTACGAAAAACACATTCAAAGTTCTTTTTCTCAAAAACTACTAGTTCACTTAGGGACAAATTTTATCACAACAGTAATTAGCTGTTCCCTATCAAAATTTGTATCTGACAGGTCTGTATTCAACAAAAGGTCGCCACACGCAGGTAGTATCATTTAAGGGCTTATTCAAAGAAAACAAAAACATTTAGCCCAGTCCTTTAATTTCAGCTTCCGCTACATAGACGATGTACTTTCTCTTAATAATCCTAAATTTAAGGATTATTTACATCAGATCTATCCGAATGAGCTTGAAATTAAAGAAACAACTGAAACACCTACTTCAGCTTCGTATTTAGATCTTTTATTGTATATTGACGAAGATGGACGTTTGAAATCTAAGCTATATGACATGCGTGGTGATTTTAATTTCCCCATAGTGAACTTTCCCTTCTTACCTACCTCTCCAGCCTATGGAGTGTACATTTCACAGTTGATTCGTTACTGTCGAGCTTGTAGTTTGTACAGTGATTTTTTGAACAGAGCAAAAACACTGTCCCAGAAGCTGCTTAGTCAGGGATTTGTTCAACCTTTGTTAATTTCATCCCTCAAGAAATTCTATGGCCGTCACCATAGCATCATTGAAAGATATGACGTGTCAGTATCGCAAATGAAAGTGGACATTTTCAGCTAGACTCACGTCTTCCCGGATTTGACTACCGACTTTGACATTTTCCCGGATTGAATCACTCACAGTGTGACGAGTGCTGTTAACAGAGCAGGACATGCTTACCCTTCCGGAGCACCTGATGTCACTCTCAGTTTCACTGGAGTTCACACTGTGAGTGCCTTTGTTCTGAATGTTGTTATTTATGGTTCTGTGCTTTGTATCTGTCTAACGTCATTGTTTTTGTGTCTAACGTCATTGTTTTCGGTGTTCTCGTTTTTGCCCTGTCTTTGGACCTCGATTTTTGTGAACTTCACCCCTTTGTTCCTTCGGTATTCTACTGCCGTTGTTTAACATTGGACCCTATTGAAAATGATATTCATACTTCTGTCAGCCGGCATGGTCCTGGTGAGTAAAACCTGCTTTTCAGAGCCTCTTGTTTTTTTATTTGTTTTGTTTTTATCTTTGTTTGTTAAAAACGTTTATAAAGCAGCTACTATCAAATATATTAGTTTTATCATTCATTCTTCATTATTGTATTTTTTGTTTTCAATTAATCAAAATGGCCAAATATAAGATGCCAAATTCCAAAAGAAAACAAAATCGTTCCTGTGCCTGATCGTTAAGATATTATGTGACTTTCGAGATAGAAGCTCTTTTGTCTTTGGAGACGAAAACAGTTTATGGATTGTGGATAGTGTAATACCAGACTGCCTTCCTGTCAGACTCACACAGTTTCTCATGATGGGAATATCCAAAATATTTGCACTTGCGATTTAAAAAGATAATCGTTTCCGTAAATCGAAAGTTTGTGAGAACCGTGAGAACCGAACTGTCAGTCTAAAAAAGAATAATTCAGATAAAGACGACGACAACATGGGATACACAAAGATACAAAAGGTATCGCATAAGTGCGACACAGAAAAGAACAATAGGGACACATGTAAGGATCATCTTCTCAGACACATATTCAGATGAACAACACGGACTGAATTTAAAACCATCTGTGAGATCGGGTGCACCTGTAGAGTAAACATCTCGTACATGTACATACGTCATATGAGACGCACGGCTCGTTGAACATGTCATTCGGTAGTAAAGTCAAACTTAATACAGGAAACAACCGTCTTTAGGTATTGAAGGTAAAATCTGTTGTCATCTGGGAAACAGATATTAGTATCATCTATGCGATCGAAAAGATCTTGATGTCGATCGTAAACCATCCCCAGTGAAGACTTCTAGTTATGGATAAGGTACCTTTGTTTAAGTTGCCTATTTGTGAGCAACCGGGTTGTATCAAGGAAATCAATGTATCGACCATAAGCCCTTGATGAACCAATAAAGGGATATGGAGTTAATGTACATGGGACAAAATCCCTATAGATACATGGGAAGATTAAGCAAATGGAACAACGCTTTCATTGTTGTTATTCATTTTGAAGTAGTGTGTGAGTTGGGAATTGTAACCTCAATATGCTGGCTTTGTTGGCATATTGCTACAAAGGAAAGGGAAGTTGACTGTTGGAAAAGTGAAATCATGGCGTTTGTCATACAGCCTATTTTAAAGTCTACATCTACTGTCAATTTCAGCATGAAGGTCAAGGAATGAGGCCTATATGGAAGTGTCTGTAGTATCTATAATTTCGAGTTCTTTTGGGTAGATAGGACGAAGAAAACCACAAAAGCGAGGACTGTTTAGTGAAAAAAAAATATATATAGGCTGAAAATAAAGGAGTGGGTTTTTTATCTTTATTTTAAAGAGGCCCTTTGATGAATTCAGCCTCATAAGAGTGGAGAAACAGATCGATGGACAGTTAGTATAGATGTATTTGACCATAGGTTTCCGTAATTTTATGTTTGTGTTGACTACTTCCATTCAAAGCCGTTTTTGAAGTGAATCATTTATCCAGTGCAGGTTTTGTATATATATATCATAAGCAATTGCATAAAGTAACTGCCTGGGCTACCGTATTTTCCGCTGATAAAACCCCACCCCAATTTCCAAGCTGAAATATCACATAAAAAGACAATTCATGTTGTTCAAATCAGCATCACAAAATGCCGTCTCGGAAGTTATACAGCCGCCTTTAAGCTTGAAGCCATCCAGTTTGCCAAGGAACATGGTAATAGAGCAGCCACTCAATTGACCACAAGATGGTAGTCAATTGGAGAAAGCAAGAGGACCAACTTCGCCTAACCAAAAAAAAAAAAAAAAAAAAANCCAAAAGAGCCAACCGGGGTAAAAAAGCCAGATGGCCTGAACTGGAAGAGAAAGTAGAGTCATGGGTACTTGAGCAGAGAGCTGTCAGCCGTGGAGTCAGCACTACACAGATACGACTTAAAGCATGCACCATTGCCTCAGAAATGAAAATAGATGACTTCCAGGGTGGTCCATCGTGTTGTCTACGTTTCATGTAAAGAAAGCAGATGTCCATTAGAGCCAGGACAACCGTATGCCAGAAACTTCCTGCAGACTTCGAAGAAAAACTTCAAAACTTCAGAAATCACTGCATCAACAAGATCAACGACTTTTCAATAACTGCAGAGAGAGTGATCAACATGGACGAGGTGCCATTGACGTTTGATCTACCGATGGGCCGTTGTCGTATGAGATTTTAAAGTCTATGAAAACTGCAAGTGCCGGTTCCGGTTTTTGTCATGTTAACGTCCGGCGTGAGAATTGCAAGTTCCGGAAATGCGAAATGTGCGGGAAACCTCTGTTTTATTCAAACTGCGATGTGACATCTCACATTATTTTGCGAAATATTAAATTTTCTTAATTACAAGAAGCATGACTTCTTGGCTGTGATAAAAGTTGCAATGAAAAATAATAATGACCCTCAATGGTTAGATCTATTAGTTTACTTGAGACTAGTAAATTTCATAACTATGATAAAATTATATGACCATATATTGTTATTTGTTAGTTGGTTGGGTCATAGAATGTCATTCTGGCATTATGCTTGCAGATTTCATGGCTGTTGACATATTCACTATTATTAATTATGACAATTTTTGGCTATCTGTGCTTAGGTTGAGACATAAAATGTCATTTTTACCTTAGGCTTGCAGATTTCATGGCTGGGGCAATAGTTGCGATTAATAATTATGATCAAATATGGCTATCTATGGTCAGGTTGGGTCCTAAAATGTCATTCTGACCTCATTCTTGCAGATTTCATGGCTGTGAAAATAGTTGCGATTAATAAGTTTGATCAATTGTGGCTATCTATGGTCAAGTTGGGTCATAAAATGCCTTTCTGACCTTATGCTTGTAGATTTCATGGCTGTGGAAATAGTTGCGATTAATAATTTTGATCAATCGTGGCTATCTATGGCAAAGTTGGGTCAAAAAATATCATTCTGGCCTCATGCCTGCAGATTTCATGGTGGCTGTGAAAATAGTTGCGATTAATAATTATGATCAATTATGGCTATTAGCAGTCAGTTTGGGTCATAAAATGCCTTTCTGACCTTATGCTTGCAGATTTCATGATTGTTGAAATAGTTGCGATTAATAATTTTGATCAACTATTGCTTTCTATGGTCAAGTTGGGTGATAACATGTAATTCTGACCTCATGCTTGCTTATTTCATCAGTGGCTGTGGAAAAAGTTGTGATTATAATAATGATCAATTATAACTATCTATGGTCAAGTTGTGTCATAAAATGTGACTATTCAAGTTCTGTGTAGGTTGGTTTGTAATAATGTCTTTAGCTTTTTCACAAAACATTACTAACCACAAAATACTGCAACATAGAGTGACAGGATTTCAAGAAAATAGAAACATATAAAAATGTATCATTTATAATTTATTAAATAATGATTTGAAATATAAAAAACTACAAACAATTTCTTAATTTGCATTCAATTTTTTTTTCAACAAAGAGATACACTGAACCTCCCCCAAACACACCCACCCCCAGTAACGGCCTGTTGATGTGTCTCTGTCTACTGATTGTTAAAGGGTGCATACATTTTGCACTTGTTTGAATAACGTTGTATCTCCATATTTTACAGTCAAATTACTGCAAAAAGTGAATCGATCCCCGCTAACTCCGTCGGCAAGTTCTTGTCAGGCTAATTATTGTTTTGTCATGTTAATATTTTTAACAGTTTAATAAATATTTTATTCGTACATTCCTATTCTAACGTTAAATTTTATATAGAAAGCATGTTTTAAAATATTTCGGCCGTACATCGTATACTTTAAAATCTCATAGACTTTAAAATCTCATAAACCCCCGTAGGAAATCTGAAAGTACATGACCAAAACCGGAACCGGAACTTGCAGTTTTCATAGACGTTAAAATCTCATACGACACCGTACTGTGGAAAAGACTGGTCCCATTACAGTTAGCATACGCACAACTGGCAACGAGAAGACTTACTTCACCTGTGTGCTTGCCTGCACTGCCTCTGGTCAGCAACTTCCACCAATTCTGATATTCAGTGACAGTGACGACTCAAGTGACGACGACGAGCCACTGATCAACATTGCCAATTAACAAAGAAGGGATATGGAGTAAATGCAAATGAGACAAAAAATCTACAAATACATGGTAAAACACAGCAATGGAACAACGCTTTTATTGTTGTTCTTCATCTTGAAATCACCATGAGGCTTCAACAATAAGCATTACTCATACCTCATAGCAAGTTCAAGACGGCCCCTAGCACCGGTTTGAGCGGTATTCATTGCTAATTGCTGAGCAACGCTACATCCATGTCTTTTTCT
>MJUU01005237.1:72072-85997 GCA_002080025.1 Modiolus philippinarum
GGGGGGAGGTGTTATAGGTAATTAAATGTTGTAAATATTCTATAATGTATTTTATTCATTGTTTTTATTTTGTACGGCCTTAATATTATGTAATTTGTTTGGCCTAGTTATGTAACTTGTTTACAATAAACATTGGTCAAGGTTATTACACCTTAGAACATATAGAAATTTCTAGAATTTAAATTTAATATTTAACACATAGAATTTTCTAGAGGTTTCCCTTACATAATCATTCTAGTCATGTGATTGTCAGTTGATTAGAATGTTCCAGTTGTATCTTGTGGAAAGATTTTTCTGGAAATAATAAATGTATTTATATAAGGTAGCAGAAAAGGGTTGAGTCAGTCAGTTTAATAAGTTTATACAGGATTAATTAGTTTATACAGGATTATCACGCACATCTTTTGTATTGGAAATCGACATCAATTATTGTGAATCTATTATTAACTATTTATTGAGGATTATAAGGTTATTCTATTGGACATATTGGTGGAATTAAGTGAACTATTCATTTGGATTATTACTTGGACTTCATTATTGTCAGATATTTAATTTGTAAAATCATTATTTTTTTGTCTGATTAAAAAGTTAATTTTGAGCCAATTTTGTTTTATCTTTGCTGACTTCAATTTACAATTATTGCCTGGATATTAACATTGTAGTCTATACAGGATGAACCTAATATAGAAGGTTGATAAAGTTTATGTTCGTTTTACGTTTAGCCTTTTAAGTTTCTGATGGCATAAATATAAATAAAATTGAGGTATATAAAAATCACAATACTTACAAATGGCATGATGGTTAAATGACAGGTGTCCGACAGACAAGATGCTACACTGTTGCTGGGGTTATTTCAGAGGAGTTTGTCAAAATAAAATAAATTTACATAAAGTTTCATATAAATTTTAATTGGCAGCTAAATTGGTATCACTACTGATTTCATGTGACTAGCATTGGCGGATCCGAGGGGGGGGTCCGGGGGTTGGAACCCCTTTTTTTGGACAATCATGCATTTCTTAGTAAAAATCCTGATGTTTTACTAAGAAATACCCCCAAAAATTTTCGCGCCTCGCTCCACTCGGCGAAATTAACTTTCATTTTTAAATTGGAACTCCCCTTTTAAAATATCCTGGATCCGCGCCTGACTAGGATGTTTCATGTCCATTTCGTGGCCCAGTCGTCTTGAGGGGGTTGATGTTCTATGATGCTTAAGGATGTAGTAAGGTGAGGTTTTTGCAGTTTATAAGAGTCTTCCATCTGAAACAAATCAATATTGTGTCCATGCTATACTAAGGTAAAAGTCCAAGAGAGCTTTTCCCGCCATTTTTTAAAATGTGAAATACCTTGAAAACAAGGCCTATAACCTATCAATATATTTTTACCTCACTTTATTCCTTTAACAATGCTCTTTCCATTTAGGGTATCAATTTAAAATCGTAGATTTATTTAATTTCACCTTACAACATCCTTAAGGGAAGTAATAACTTGCATGGACCTTTTATAAATAAGCTATGAAAGGATATTATGGGATCAATGCACATGAGATAAAGTGCAAACAAATACATGGTAAAACCAAGCAATGGAACAATGCTTTTATTGGTGTTCTTCATCTTGAAGTCACCATGCCTGATACCTCATAGTAGGGTCAAGATGGCTCCTTACAGGCTAGAGCGGAATCCATTTTTAGATGTCGAACAACGCTACATCCATGTTGTACTCGGTAAATGTTACACGCGAAACAGAAATATTCTAAATTCACCTTAAGGTTGAGTAGGATATTTGGAGTACCTACAGAGTGGGAGCCTGTATATTCGTGTGCAGTGTTGATGATGAAGGTTGCGTACAGTTTTATTTTGGTTTGAGTCACAGCCTCCTGGATAATACGGATTTTTTTACCTATATTTTCTCTTTCTGTACTTCGGTGCTGACCCGAAAGCCGATTTTGTTTGGAACCTTACAATATTAATTTTTGTAAATTTTGTTGAAAACTAAGGAGTATCTCCCTCATGCAAAGCCCTGTCTCTAGCAAATTTTGGCTTTATATTACATTTGTAATTTCATATTGGTTATTTGTTTTCTACCAGTTTTTAAACACGTTTGAGTTTATGGTCTTTAAAACGTTTAGATTTTATCTGCACTGAAGAGACAAAAGTCGAAATGCACATATGCAGAATTTAAATTTGTAGTAACTTCGGTATTTAGTTAATTTAAGGCCTTTGGCAAAGTAAGTAATTTTTACCTATATGTCATGCATAATTGACTTATATTCAAGTTTAAAGGTGAGAAAATCTTACATATTTCAACGAGAAACCTCGGTCAGTTATCTCCCTGTACCAAGTTAGTTTTGTATGGTACAAAGTGAAGATAATTTCAATTAGCATATCAATACCTTCTTTTGATATTTAGATAAAAATTATCTCCACTTTGACTAATAATATCTAATTTTGTACAGGAAGATAACTGACCAACGTTTCTCATTACTGTACATTGAAGGATTTTGTAACCTTGTGTATGAATACTGTATTGGTAGTAGGTCATCAGCATCCATACAAAATTTGTTCACTTTGACCTATATATTTTAACTGAATGACTTCAAATTTATGTCTGTCAATGTTTCAGTTACTGTACACATAAAGATTATTTAACCTTGCATATGCATTCATTGTCAGTAGCTAGCCAAAATTGGATCACCACCATACAAATTTTTGTACCTCTCATTGTAAAAGATACGTAAAATAGTGGCAAGTTTGAACGACATTTTCAACTTGATTAATCAACTGTTTTTCTGGTTTTTATATGAGCTCAGATTTCAATCATTAAACATTATACGGTCACATAAATTTGTACACGCTTGCATCTTTAATGATAAGTCAGCATCCAAGCAAAATTTGGAAACTTTGACCTATATTACCCATTAAACTGTTTTGCGTTCAGAACAGGATCATTATTTATAGCTGACAATTAGTATTACTTTTAGGGTTGAAACAGATCATGCCACGGTCAAATTTTACGCAGTGTTAGAAAGTTGCCACCGTTGATTTCTGACTTTTGGTCTGATATGCGGACTACTCTGTCTTTTTCCATAACATTAGGGTAAACATTGTGCCCATGAACACACACTTTTCATATTATATTCTAAAAGCTTGTACTTTTAAGGAATTAAAATGCTTTTATCCTATTATCATTTTTTTCTTGTTGATTGTCAACCTTTCATTAAGTACTGATTCAGAACGCTTTTATGAAATTTTTATTACATTCGTTCAAAGGATGTAAAATTATGACTTCATTGGCGGATCCAAAAAGGGGAGGGAGGTCTGGGGTTTGGAAGCCGCCCTTTTTCAGTCAATCATGTGTTTTTAATGAATATCTAATGTTTTACTAAAAAGTACCCCCAGAAATTTCCTTTAAATTCTGATTGGAACCCCCTTTTTCAAAATTCTAATTGGAACCCCCTTTTTCAATTAGCTGGATCCGCGCCTGGACTAGCTATGATACGACTAACGTTTTTGAAAACAACTTGCACTAGTTTTTACGGTCAAAAGGCAACACGAAGGTCCAATGCAGTGAAAGTATTGACAGAATTCATGTGAACTGTTTCTCTGCAATATCAATATTTCATACACAGTCATTAAGTCACGATTATGTCAAATGTAAACCTAATTCTATATAAATATTATATCTTATCTCTAATTCAGGTCTACGACAGTATACATCATAAGTGTACAAACAAAGCTGTTAAAATCGTGGTAAGTATTTTTTTACTTTCATATCTCTAATTGTACAGTCTCGTGTACAGTTCGTGTAGCTTCTGTAAGAGGTTCGTTTATGCAAGGTTTTAACATCATATCATATTTATTTTTATCCCGGGGTTGTTTATCAGATATGAAAAAGAAAGGAAATGAGTAAATGTCAAGGAAATAACATCCAATCTAGAGCTAATCGTCATTCTGCCGACAAAAATTTAGAAAAAATATACTTCGATATCCACTTAGTCTACAATAATCCCCTGCTTAAACAGCATTGACTTTTAAAATGCATATCCATAGGCTAAATAAAAATGGATGTGGAAGCAATGGAATTCGATATGGTCGATGCTGAGAAAACGTCTTGAACTTATTATGAGCTATGAGCAAAGCTCACTGTAGAAGCCTCATGGTTACTTCGAGATGATGAACAACAATAGAAGCGTTGTTATATTACTTAGTCCTACGGTGTATTTGTAGGGGATTTGTCTCACTTGCATATACCCCATGTCCTTTTATCTTTTATCAGTATTTAAGGATCGTTTAAAGCAAATGGTCCGACTGCTAACAGTGATGACTAAAATCTTTTTTAAACTTATTGAGAAGATCAAAATATGATTTCCTTAAAGATTCAATGTTAAACTATGTTCGGAGCTGGTGTCCATAAACAAGTAAAGGGCTGTGGAGTAAATATATATGGGACAACACCCCTATCAATACATGGTAAGATTAGGCAAATGGAACAACGCTTTGTTGTTCTTGATCTTGAAGTCCCCAACAAAGAGCAAACACTCCTACCTCATGGTAAGTTCAAGACGGCCCCTGGCATATTTTTGTTGAAGTCGAACGAATCGAATCTTTGCAGTACAGTTTAGTAAAATTGTAATTGATTTTGTGGTCAAATGGAAAAGAAGCAGCAATTTACAATCAAAATCACAGTGGTACTCATATTTTTAACCTAAAAAAATTGTTTTTCAGGATTGAATTTATGAAATTAGAATCAATTTTAGTCGAAATGGTTCATGGACAGTCTCCTTAAAAAGATGACCTCGTCTCACCAACTATGATCATAATTTTAGTTAGACCCTTGGAATAACCCAAAAATATAGATCTTAGCCAAGTGGCAATGGTCTTTGGGACAACCATTTGATTTTCGGTGTGGGCATGGCCTATTTTGTAAATGAATAAGTTAATTTTTGTGCCAGTGAAAATAAATATTATGATACTAATTGTCATGAAAAAAATAATAATTTTGATTTGAAGAATCAATTTTTCGTTGCAAATGCAAATAAATAGTTTGATGGGACATTGGTGAAAATAAATAATTTGTTCGAGATTTTGTGAAAATAAATAATTGTTTTAGGCAAAATCGCCTGAGCCTCCCCCTGAAATTCAAATGATCATCCCATTACAGAATGGTGTCTAGAGTTCAACAAGTCATCCAAGAAGTAATCAATCAACTTCACAGAAGCCCGTTAAAAATCTTCTTTCTGATATTACATCTCAAATTAAAAAGTTCTTTGATAACACGATGAGTCTGTATATAAATATGAAAAAGAAAGGAAATGGGGTAAATGTCAAGGAGACAACATCCCATGTCCAGGTTAAAACGACAAAAAACAAAACATCTAGGGGTCACCATATGGTCTTCAACACAGTGAGGAACCTCACACCATATAGTAAGCCCTAAATGGCCCCGAAAAGGTAAAAAAGTAAATAAATCAAATATTCAAAAAAGATGAAAAAAATAACAGTTTATCAATAAAAAATAAAAAAAAATTATCACAATGGCAATAATAGGGATCCTTTCTAAAAATATAAAATTACGTTCCGCATATCCGCTGTCAGTTTGAATATGATAGTTGAATGTGTGACCCAATAACATATATATGTTATGAAGATATTATTGCACTGTCAGTGCCAGGTAAATGCACTGGATCTTTAGAGCCTCTAGTTAAAATTTACTTTTTTTTCAGATGCACTTTGTATACCTGTTGCTGTTTACTGCTGTACTGTCAGGTAATAAACCGTCTATGAGATATACATATTTTTCTCGTTAGATACCTTGCATAACCGTATTGGTTTTCTTCAACAGTCAAAACACTTCCCTTTGTGATGTTTTGTAATGATAGTAAGATAATGGATCTTCATATTGTTTCCCTATAAACTTTGTTGTTACAAACTTTTAAGAGAAACATGCATTGTTTTGGCCTGTACATGAAAACTAAATATTTGCAATATTAATGTTCCTGTGTAAAAAAATCGTAAATTATGTATCTGAATTTAGCCATGTAATTGATAAATTCACCCGAAGATAAAATGGGTATTCAATAAATCGTTTTTATTGTTCAGTAGGTTTTGAACCCATTTTTCTGGGAGATTTATTTTAAATATTGTTCAGAATTTAGGTGAAATTGTAAAGAAAGCTTAGATACATGATCATACTTTCAAATTTTGGCATTATATATTTTTTGTGACTTCAAAATGTAATTTGACCACCTGTTTATTATGCCCACATCTCATGATTTTATAATGCCAAGTTTCCTTACTTTTGACTATATGAGTGCCCTGTGGTTGTTTATATGTTGTGATTGTCTTCTGTTGATATTTTTGTCGGTCAACGGATGAACACCTTGCAAGTTAATTTTATGTTCGTTGCTAATCCCGCATCAATGACATGATAAACATGGATGTGGCGTTGCTCGTCATTTAGCAATGAACTGGTGCTAGGGGTCGTATTGAAGTTACTGTGAGATTGCTGAAGGTGTCATGGTGTCTTCAAGACGAAGAACAGCAATAGAAGCGTTGTTCCAATGCTTGTTTTTACCATGTATTTGTAGAGATTTTGTTTCATGTGCATTTTTTCAATATCTCTTGATTGATTATTTGGAATCCTCTTTAATTCTTTCGAAGGCTAGATCCACCAGTGAACTACGTCTTATGACTGGTTTGCCACTAACTCGCCATGTCCAATCGGGTGTGGAAATTAACAGTTATTCGGTATCTACTTCCTGTTTTCAAAAAGATTTCAAAAACATCTTTACCTTATAAGTTCAAATTTATTTAGAATTCACATAGTGTGTACATGTAAATTATGTTTAAAAGAGCGCATTCCAAGATAATCTATAGCTGAATTGTTTTAGGTATCTGTAGTGCCAACAGTAAAACTCACACAGGCTCTGGTAATCATCAAAATGGAGGTCACTCATTACATTGCGACACATGCTACAAATGCAAATGCTTAGGCGAAACCCACCATCAAGGTATTTTCTCTCTTTACTGTATATTGTAAAAATATATCAAGTGATATTAGATTATTGAATTGATGAAAATCTTAAGATAAGTCATATATATATATCATCGCTTTTACCAATTGAATATCTATTGAACAAAAAATGCGTACCGTAATGAGTAAGGTGTGTTATAAATAACAAAGTACCGAAGTTACTGTAAATTTAATTTCTGCATTTGCACGTTTCGACAACTTATGTCTCTTCAGTGCAGATCAAGTAAAAAGAAACATGTATTAATTTTCGAAATGGCCATACAGCTCATTAAAATTATTGCAGTTGGATTAACATATGTGAAATGGTCTCATGTTCATTTACTCCATATCCTTTTATTAAATATTTAATACAGGAGTTTGTCTTTTAATATAGTGTGGAGTTGGTAAAACCATTCCCCGTGTTAAAGATGTATGCTCTTTATTTTTCTTAGATATGGTGTACTTTTACATAAGAATTTATCTCATGTGAATACTTTGTTCAATTACTATTATCTATTAATTTATGTAAATTCTAAAAGCAAAGGTTTAACCCCCTCCATCGTAGTTTTGTCCTTAGCTTTATTTGATATTACTGACTATGCGGATTTCGTTTGGTTTTATGCATTTTAAACATTTTTTTAAATTAATGGATTTCCTGTGCTTGGTTCTAGTGCTGCTGATGAGGAATAAATTTCCGAAGTGGCCATACAGATCATTAAAATTATTGCAGTTGGAGTTAACATATGTTATATGGTCTCATGTTCATTTACTCCATATCATTTCATAAAATATATAAAATCTGACAGAGAACAAACTTCCAATCAAATCTAAATAGGAAAGCCAAAAATTAGCTTAGGACAGAGCTATGCAAGAGGGATTTTGATCAAAATTTTCTTAAATTTTGATATTACAATTTTCCAAATACAATCGGTTTACGGGCCAGCACCGAAGTACTGGCTATTGGGTTGGTGAGTACCCTTGAGGACTAATAGTCCATCAGCAGAGGCATCGGTCCAGTGGTTATAAATAACAAAGTACCGAAGTAACTGTAGATTTAATTTCTGATTTGTAATAAATGATTAGTAATGAAAAAATGTTTGGATAAAGTGAAGAATATGAACAAAATTCTGGTACTACCAGAATTGTACAATTCTGGTACAAATAAGTGTACCAAAAGAATTGTAAATTGAACAATTCTGGTACATCCAGAAGTGTAAAATGAAAAATTCTGGTACCTCCAGAATTGTATAATGAACAATTCTGGTACTACCAGAATTGTAAATTGAACAATGCTGTTTCAACCAGAATTATACATTGAACAATTCTGGTACAAGTACCAGAGTTGTAAATTTCTGAACAATTCAAATAAAGTCTCACTGGGACCTGTAGGTGGGATGCAAAAATTCTTCATTTGTCGATTGTGTGGCTTGGTTAAGCACACATGTACATTATTTATTGTGTTCATATTCTTCACTTTATCCAAATGTTTTAGCGACGGAGCTGATGGTTTGTAGCATGAATGACAGAAAGCAACAATGTGCAATTAGCACGTGATTTGAAACATGAACACTTCTCATGATAGATGATCGGTGTTTTATTTTTCCAACTACACACGTACATTTCCCTATTTTTTTTATAAGTTATATTTTTCGCAAACGGTCGCAGCTGCAAAAACAAGAACTTAATAAAGTATACTAAATCGAATTGGTAGATCCAAGAGAGCGTACTGAGGTTGGATTCTTTTTTTTTCCTCTAGTAAAAGAAAAAAAAGACATTTAAAATTCAGCCAAAAATAAGATAAAAACTGACACAACATTCACTACACCCTGCACTCCGTTGACTCCCTCCAACCGTTTATGAAGGATAGACCGGCCGATGCCTTTAAAGGGAATTTTCTATTAAATGTTTCAAGCAGAGTGGAAAATGGATCCAAAAGTTAAACTAGAAAAGTTCCAACTGGTCATAAGTTTAGTTAATTTAAGAATTGAATGCAATATTTTGTAGTTTTATCGGAGTGTAAAAGCGCGGACCGTAGCACATTTTGAATAAAGCACGCTAGCGCTTCATGTGAAAAATGTGCTACGGTCCACGCTTTTACACGGCAATAAAACAAATATTGCATTCAATTCTTATAATTACATTCCATAAATTGAATGCCAGATAACTTAATGAAAATCGCGGATGATAAACCATTCCCTTGTCTTGATTACTCCGCTGTCTATGTTTACTTTAAAAAAAAATTGTCATTGTCAAGGAGTCGCGTGCTGGTGTAGTTTTACTGAATGATAAAACACGGTGACGGAAATGATCGGAAGTACTTCATTCAAAATGTGCTACGGTCCACGTTTTTACACTCCGATAAAACTACAAAATATTGCATTCAATTCTGAAATAAATAATCTACTATACTACGATTTGTATTCCATGGACGTCAGTTTTTTTGTACATGTACCGGAAAGGGGGATGTAATTCTGTCGTTTGCTTTGGAATTTCTTGTAACAATCATGGTCTATTGACTTCACTTGTTTTTTGTATACCCCGTTTTAGCGGGCGGTATATAGTAATTATGGTGTCCGTTCGCCTGTCCGTTCTTTATTCCGTCAGGTAAGAAATATATATTTTCAGTCACCGACCCCGCGAATCATATGGCTGTGTATCATACATACCGAAAGTCACTCTAGGAGACATTGCATTTTTAGACCAAGCAGTTTTCATTGTACTGAAAAAAGTATTCTTTTATTATGGTATTTGGTATATTTGATATAGCTTTATTCTGACATGACGTTTGACAGGACACCAATATTTTAATTACAAGACACTGCATTTGCCATTTTTTTTTGTTTTATATAGGATGCCACAATTGCGATTCTTGCCATTTACAATGCCAAGGTATGTAAAACTACTGTAAACCCACTAATTTTCGAGAGCGATTTATTTTCTCGATCTTCGCGAGAGAAAAAATATCGCGAAAATCAATCGCCGCGAATATTTTAATCCTTATATAAATGCATTAACAGAAATTGAAAATCGCGAAAATTTGTCGACGCCAAGTTCTCCTTGAGATACAAAACGCGAAATAAAGTATCCACCAAAATAAGTTGGTTGACAGTAGTTCTCTCATTTATGTTCACATGAATTTCTTTTATAGAGAGTATTGTGCCATAAGTTTAATATGAATTTTCCCAATTATCCATACAAATTCTCACCTGTTTTGAAATATTTCTTGTCTCCTGATATTTTTTAAATTATGCCAATAAAAGCAAAAAATTTAGTAGTTTTTTGTTGATATTATTTTCTAAGTTTTAATTTGTAGAAAAAAGCTTAATACTTGACGTCACAATTTACAACGTATATATAGAAAACTGTAAAACAAGAGGCAAATAAATTTGTTCTAACCATGAAAGTTCAAGAAGATTGCTGAAGAAATGATTTCACAACACGTTTGTGTAAATAAGATGATTTGCATAGAACACATGGCACATTACTGAACATGTAGACACTGTGATTCATTTCAGATTTCATCTGACACTGTAATTCATTTCATCTTTCATTAGAATATTTCAAACAATCATAAACGAGAAATTAAAAACACTATGGGCAACCGTAAAGCTAACATTAAACATACTATCATCAAATTAGATAATCCGGTGTGCTCTAGCATTTTTACAATAAAACTAGAGGCTCTCAAGAGCCTGTATCGCTCACCTGGACCATTTTTGAAATAGAGAGAAAAACAGTATTTCCCATAGGGGCCAATGTTGAACTATATTTCCTGCATGAGGCAACCTTGAATTGGATGCAGACATGCGAGACACAAAAATGAACGGGCCAACACAAGGGCTTTTAAAATAAGTTTAGTTTCAATTGGATAAATGGTTCCAAAGACCTAATTCTTTTAATAGAATCCAATGTAAACTATTTTGGTTACCATCTTAAGTGAGGAATGGATCTGCAGGATACCTTTTTGTAGGGACCAACAATCGACTAGTTAGGTTTTAATTGGATTGCTTGTTTCCGAAATCATTGTTAAATGTGTCTTCCTTAGATTAAAATGTTAAACTATTTTACTGCTGGCAGCAAAATTGATGAGGAGGTCTGGACCTCTAGAATACTTTAATTTGAAGGTTTCATCAAAGTACCGTGATTGTATTCTAATCGGACAAGTTGTTTCTAAGAAGAAATTTTTGAATGTATTATTCATTTAGACCGATTTCAGACCATCATTCAAAAATAATTTGGGCAGGGATTCCCCTTATAATCTATTTAATAGATACTGCTCAAATTAAAAAATAAATACAAGGCCCCTTTCAAAGGTATATTTTGGAAGAGATTCTTCTTATTAACTATTGTATACATATTTAGAAATAACATAAAATTTAGTAGAATACTTTTATTTCCATAAATTTCAGTTGTCTTGTTCGATTGTTAGATTTCTTTGACGTCTGAAAGCTTCACCATGCATCACCACCCACATCAAACCTACCTATAAATAAAAAAAAACACACACAATTAGGCAGAGTATTCCCCCTATAATTTAGGTGAAACATATTGCTGAAATTAAAACATTCCGAGACCCTTTTCAAAAGAAAAAAAACACACACACACGAACTATAATCTAGTTTATGCATTTTGCTGAGATAGTAAATAAAATATGTAGATGTTTAAATAAACTTTATTATTATCTCTCTTAGTTTTATTGCCTTCTTTTTTAAAATTATCATTTTCAGTATATCTTATTCTTAAATTAAATATAAACCTCAAAAAGTGTTTTGACAAACATAGCAAGCACCATTTAATGTATAGTACGAGTTGCAGAAATAAGGTTGAATATAATTGAATTGGTTTTTTAGAAGAAGACCTTTGAATATCTTTTCCATAGATTCCAATGTTAAAACTATGTTCCCCGTTGGCGGCAATCTTGGATAAGGTACGACCCTGCCGGATACTTTCTTGGAAGGGACAAACAAAGGACCATTGAGAAGAAGTTCAGTAATAATCGGACTGTTAGTTTCTGAGTGGAAAATTTTTGAACGTCTTTTTTATAGAGTCCAATGTTAAAACTATGTTCCCCGTTGGCGGCAATTTTGGATAAGGTACGCACCTGCTGGATACTTCTTGGAATTAATGAACTAAGGGCCATTGAGACGAAGTTGGGTAATAATCGAACTGTTAGTTGGTGAGTAGAACATTTTTGAATGTCTTCTTCATAAGGTCCAATGTTAAAACTATGTTCCCCGGTGGCAGCCATCTTTGATGAGGTACGGACGTGCCGGATACTTTTTTGGGAAATGTCCATCTAAGGACCATTGTACCTAAGTCTGGTAATAATTGAATTAGTAGTTTCTGAGAAGATTTTTGAATGCCTTTTCCATAGAGTCCAATGTTTTCTGCTGGCGGCCATCTTGGATAAGGTACGGACCTGCCAGATGCATGTTTCAGAAGGAACCATGTAAGGACCTTAATGCCTAAGTTTGGCTATATTTGGACTCGTAGTTTCTTAGGAAAAGATCTTTGAGTGTATATTTCATAGTGACCGATGTTAAAACTATTCCCCTGCTTGTGCCATCTTGGATGAGGTACGGATCAGCCGGACACGTTTTTGGAGGGACCATTTGAAAACAATTGCGCCTAAGTTTGGTTTTAATTGGACTTGGAGTTTCTTAAAGGAAGATCTTTCAATGCCTTTCCCGTAGGGTCCAATGTTAAAACTATGTTTCAAGCTGGCAGCAATCTTTGATGAGGTAAGGACTTGTCGGATATATTTTTTGAAGGGACCATCTAACGACTATTGTATCTAAGTTCGGTTATAATTGGATTGGTAGTTTCTTAGAATATCTTTTGATTTTCCATAAGGTCCAATATTGAAATATGTTCTCCGCTTGCGGCCATCTTGGATGAGGTACGGACCTGCCGGATACATTTTATGTAAGGGACCATCTAAGAACCATTGTTCCTAAGTTTGTTATAACTTGACAGGTAGTTACTGAATATAGATGTCTTTTCTATAGGTCCAAATGTTAAAACTATGTTCCCCTCTTGACTTCATCTTGAATTAAATACGGTTCTGCCGGATACGTTTTTTATAGGGGACCATCTTAGGACTGTTCTGACCAAGTTTAGGTCAAAATATCGCAGTGGTTTCAGAGGAGAAGATCTTTGAATGAAAGGTTAACGACGCACGCACGGATGCCGGACGCCAAGTGATGCCAATAGCTCATTCAGACATAGCCAGGTGAGCTAAAATGGATAAAATTACTTTTTTGTTACATAAGACTACCAAGCAACAACATTAACTAACTATAAAATATATTAACGAATAAATAAATAAAAGAAAGTGCCGAAGACTTATCTACAAGCAATTTTAGCTAGCATTTCTTGACATGTTTGTTCTTGTTTTACTGGATATCATTTCACATTATATAATAATTTTCGCTATTGCTGAAAATTCTACCAACGAAACTGGAAACATTCGAATACGCAAATCTAATTACTATAGGGTCGATTCAATAAATGTGTCCAAGTCTGACCCTCATGACCGGCTTAAGCCCTGTGATTTTGTAACTGATTCATTTATTGTCTCTGTATAAATACCTCACAGTTTTATTTGGTAAAAAGGTGACAAAAGGCTACATTCACAGTGTTTAGTCCATTTCCGTTCAGTTAACATTTGATGACAATGTGTTTCTTTACCACAGAGCTGATAAAAGATTGATACATTACAAACTTGCGAATGGGAAAAAAATTTGAACCGTCTCTGAACGTTTTCAGTTTCACAATGGATTTTTTACCGGAATCCCTAACTGGATTCCCGCACACCATTTCACTATAAAATATAACTGTTAAGCTGCAAATCAAAACAAAGTCATTAGAACTTCATGAATGTGCGAAAAAAAAACGATTCACAAAAGCACATAACA
>MJUU01005237.1:106562-126870 GCA_002080025.1 Modiolus philippinarum
TCGGGAATATTGCTGCTGCTGCTGCTGCTGCTGATGCTGTGCGGTGGGAAGAGCGACAAATACGCTGTTTAAGAGTATGTTCACGCTGCTCGTTTTCACTGCTCGCGTGTTCATTTCGCTGCTCGTTCTGCTCGCGTGCTCATCTCGGGATTTCAGCGGTAAGTGGTGGTGGTGACAAGTGCCTTGTATCTTGTGATGGGAAAAAAGACATAACAATAATTTTTCTTTTTTTCTTTTTTTTTCTTTTTTATTTTTTTTATTATCTTTTTTTTAGTCCCAGTCCCCATTCCCTAACCCATGCCTGCTTTATGACGGGGAAAATAAAATATAGAACTTATATTCGTTTGTTATTTTATTTATACTAATGAAGATATATCTCAGCTTAAAATGGAAAACATACAATACCGGATGACAATGCGGTAGCACATATAAAGGCTTGGGGTAAAATCGATAGGGGAATCCTAAAGAGGTTAAAACTAAGAGAGTATGGCAAACAACATTAGGAAAGGTAGACAATATACGGTTTCTTGTTAGGCAAAGACACATAGAATCATTTGGGGAGAGAACATACAAAACTAAGATAAATAAATATGAATAAGTACAATGGATGAAAAAAATATGTAACACAAAACGAAAACGAAGACGGGAGTAGGGAAAAAGGGGTATAATTCGGTAATACAATGAAAAAACAGTACCAAGACTAGACGTAAAAGAAGTAGTGGAACAACATAAAAAAAAGAGCTATAAGTACACAAGACACATCGATAATGGTAAGGATGGGAAGGACTCTACTCAAAACAACGTCCCCCAGCGTCCCACTACTCTCACACCATTTCGCTACGCTCACGGTGCTCTACGTTCAGGACGCTGGAAGACAGGGAAAAAATCAATGGTCACGCTCGACTGCAAATTCAGGAGCAAAAAATTGACTTTAACATAGACCTTATGGGCCCAAAGAGGCCAGATTCACTACTTGCATGTGAGATTTTTTTTTAACTAACAGTAAGTCTAGTCCGAAGTACATGTTGCAAAAAACTGGATAGAGAACCTCCACAAGTTGTTCATCTTTTTCTCGGCATTTAACAAATTTTGAAAATGTAAACCTCCAAAAGTTGTTAAGTTATTTTTTAAATTTTTACGGCATTTAATGAATTAATTTTTTTTTACAAATTTCCTGTAGGTCTTGAAGGACGGAGTGTGTGCAAAAAGTGCCATGCCGTACAGACCGATTTTTTACCATCCGAGCGGATCACACAGGGTAGCAGGCATTCTGATCTCCTGTGACGGGCATGAACTGAGAGTAAGACATATGTAATAAATATAGTAAATCAAAAAACGAAATTGTTTCGTCAGGCAAATATTTTCAGTATTTACCACTGACTGAATACATAAAAATATTGGAAAAAAGTATGTTAGGCCACGGCTACCTTGTCAAATCATTGCATCAGTGTTAGCAAACAAATGACCGTTCCTCATTGGCGGATCTAAGAAAGGGGAGGATTCCGGGGGTTGGAACCACCCTTTTGTGGACAACAATGTATTTTTTATTGAATATCCGAAGAAATACCCCAAACATTTTCGCACCTCCCTCTGCTCAGCGAAATTTACTTACACCTCTAAATTGGAACCCCCTTTTCAAATTCCCTGGATCCGCGCCTGTGATCCTACAAAAAACGAAGTTACACAGACACACATGCAAAGATGAACAAACACGGACCCAATAAAAACATGGGGAGATCAGATGCACCGGTAGAGTAAGCATCTCCTGCTTCTCATATGTCACCTGCCGTGTTGAACATGTCAAATCCGGAAGTAAAGTCAAATCCGGTAGAGGAAACAACAATTTAGGTTTTATAGGGAAAGATCGGTTGTCATCTGGGAAACAGATATCCCGTAGCGGTCCACAAGATGGTGATGTCGACCTTAAAACTTCCGGAGGAATGACTTCAAATTTTGCGTAACATACCCTTGTTTAAGTAGCCTGTTTGCAAGTAACTGGACTTTATCATGTAAGTCATTGTATCGACTATAGGCTCTTGAATAGCGAATGAGCTGGGAGATAGTAAACTCCGTATGCCGGCGCTATTAGAATGTTGCTACAAAGAAAAGGGATGTTGACTATTGGAAAAGTGAAGTGATCGCGTTTGTCGTACAGCTTAGACTTTGGATAAGCCGAGATGACTCTGATTTTTACTTTCCTAATTCTTAGCTGATTTTGGCTTTTCTATTTAGATCTTATTGGTTATTTGTTCTCTATCAGTTTTACACCTATTTCGGTTTATGGACTTCCAAATATTTTGATTTTATCTGCACTGAAGAGACATAAACNCCATTATGGTAGGTATGATCAAAATTTTGAATTGTAATAGTTTTATTTTGATACAAATGTTTAACTACATCAACTCAAAATATCTGAAAACAGGACAAGCAAAATTGGAAAACAAGGTACTTCAATAATATATAGTTGATAATAAGGAAATAGTTGATTACATGTAGCAATAAAAGTACTTCAATGATATAGCGTTTGTCATGGCAGCGTAGGTAATGATTATGGAAAGGATAATAACTCTTACAAGTATAAGCTTTCCAAAATAAGATTGCCTGATCTTTGATAACTTCCTTACTAAGTTGATGTCCAGTATATTGAGTAATACCAAATCGGGTGATGATTAAAACATGGTCTGGTGTCTTGTGGTCGTTCATATTATTACTATGTCGTTGCGCGCTAGTTTTTTTTGTGTTTTTTGTGTGTTTTTTTGTGTTTTTTTGTTTTTTGTTGTTTTTTTTAGTTGAAGGGGGGGGGGAGCATCTAGAAAAATTAAAAGGCGGTTGCCCGGATTAGTACAATATATCGCATTTTGAAACATTCAATCACGCCCACATTTAAGATCTGCAATTTTAATGATTTTTAGAATTTTCAATGGCTTAAGTGTGCAAATAAAGCTCAGTTCTGATCCGGGGTTCTGAAAAACTCAAAAGCAAACTGATATTTTTTCATCATGATTCCAAGATGTAATGCTCAATTGAACACTACCTTATTTCTGTACCTTATTTACATGCAGTGTAATAGTGATTACTAAATTTTTTATGCAGTCTTATAATGTACTGCTATCTTTTTAAGTTACAGCTAACTATTTTATCTAGTAATATAATCTTCGAGACTCATTTATTAGTAGTCAGCTCCTTTTATTTTTGCAGATTTCAATAATGCATTTCTTTTATATTGTGTTAGACGGTCTATGTTACATCGAAAAATGTATAATCCCCAAATACATTTCTATTCAAAACAATATTAAATTATTTATCGACACGCCAAGCAGTATTTAAACTGGCACCAACAAGAAATTATTAATTTACAAACTGAAATCCCCCGCCGAAAATTAATTGGGCATCTTCTTAAACATATTAGTAATTTTACTTTCATTTTGCATCCGAGGCACAAATATATTGATCGTAGTTTCAGAAACTGAGTTCATTATTAGATTTTGCAAGCTACTTGAATAGTTATGAGCTTGATGATATCACGAATTCATTGGTGAAGTGTGTTATTGATTTATTCTATTTAAAGTACACACACGTTACCTGGATATAGAAACAATTATTTTTTTTTTGAATGATGAACGAATAACCTGAATATTTCTCATTAAATTTGCAAAGAGTTTGCGACATAACACATGAATACCCATATCATCCCCGATGACGTTCAACAAAGGGAGATAAAAAACATTAAAGTTCATCACAACAACGCCTTTATCGCAGTATTTTACCATTGCATGGTATGTTTTCCTATCATAAGATACTTTCCGATGCTATGAAGAAAACTAAATCTAGATATGCCTGGCCCCGTGAGGTCAGGCAGTAATATACAAATATTGGAATAAATTAAAACAAATTCTACACGAGTTTCATCTTAGACTGGGATTAAAGATAAGGAAAATGATCTAATAATAAGGGTAATATTAGAATAAAATTGAAACTATTACGGAACCTACTCAGATAATATTGTCCTGGGTTTAGGTTTAATCTTATTGGTAACAAAAGGGTCAACTCCATTCAGCTCATTTGCATATATAATTCCAAAACCAAGTTTTGTGCTCGGATTGAATTATTTCTCTAGTAACACCCTAGGTTCACATTTAACAGTATCGTGACGTCATACAAAAATAAGACACTTCCAAAATATGAACAAAGAATGCACAATAAAAAAGTGATTCAGGGTAACACGTTCTACTTAACTCACAATAAATTTTATTGCCTTTCTAAAAGACAGAAAAAACCAAATGATGTGTATTTGCATATATTATAAAATAAAATTGACAAAGCACTACTACTCACAATAAATTTTAGTGCCTTTCTAAAAGACAGAAAAAACCAAATGATGCATTTATTATAAAATGAATTGACACGAAGCACTACAGGTCATCCTAATTGTGACGTACACATTTGTGTATTCTATATAACTTTAGTTTGTTTTCGTTAGTTACATGCACTTGTATATATTTCAGGTATTTTACCAGACCTGTGATAACACTCCTCGGGTACTACATGTTGATTATCCAGGACAGCTAGCCAAAATCAACGTTCTGACATGGGCTCAAGACGATAACTAGATTAATACTTTTCGTATTTTGTGTCTGCTTTTTTTTGCTTAAGCCTTAAATCGTCAATTAATGATTGCAAAATAATCAAAATGCTGTATATTTAGCATTGTATATTTACAAATCAGTCCGATTTATGATCGCAACGTACAGTGATTACAGGTAAATAATCATAGTCAATTTGATTCCCCCTTTTTAGCTCACCTGGCCTAAAAGGCCATGTGTGCTTTTGCCATCACCTTTCGTCCGACGTCCGTCGTCCGTCCGTCAACAAATTCAAAACTTCTCCTCTGAAACCGCTGGGCCAAAAGTAACCAAACTTGACTTGAACCATCACCAGAGAATGGCTTAACAAAATTATGTTCGATTAGTCGGCAGGTCAAGCAACATGTCTGCCACTGCTAAAAATAGAACATAGGGGTAAATTACAGTTTTTGGCCAATAACTGGAAAACTGTTCTAGATATCAAAAATTTGACATTAAAATAATTAGCATGATGAGATCTACCTACCGTGTAATTAAGAAGAAAATCTGAAAACCCATCTCGGAATTACAGCAATTTTTCGTAAAACGTCCAAAAGTCGTGCATTTTTATTTTTCATTTCAAAAAGTAAAAGGGGTAGAGGTCAAGTGTAAAANCCCCCCCCCCCAAAAAAAAAACAAAAAAACTTGTAGGAGTTATTGTCGGGAATATTCAATATTGTCCGATTTAAAAAAAAATGGTTTCCAAATAGGTATTGATTTCCGAACTTTGAAAATTATTTTTGGACTGTCATTATCAAATGGCTGCCAAAAAAAGCGGGATAATTCAACATTGTCCTATTTCAATGAAATTTGGATTCTAAATAGATATTGATATTGTGATTTCAAAACTTGTGTTGAAAATTGTTCGTTGACCGCCGTTTTCGAAATGGTTGCCAAAAAGGCGGGAAAATTCAACATTGTCTGATTTCAATGAAATTTGGTTTCCAAATAGGTATTGATGTCGCAATTTCAAAACTGATCTTGAAAATTGTTTGCTGAGGGCCATTTTCAAAATGCCTTCCGAAAAAGCCAGGGAATTCAACGTTGTCCGATTTCAATGAAATTTGGTTTCCAAATAGATATTGATGTTGCAACTTCAAAACAGATGTTAAAAATTGTTTGTTGACCGCAATTTACAAAATGATGTCTCAACTTCAGAACTGGTGCCGAAATGGTCCTTAGCAAGAACGTTTTTCGTAAAAAAAAAATCCAAACAAAGAAATATAGTAAAACATGATAGGACTTTAAATACATTTCACGATATTGGTAGTGTTCGAGCTACCAAAGTTTGAGAGACTGAAGATCAACTGTATAACTTACAATGTTAGCTTGATTGCGGCAACTGAAAGCCAGTTGAGCGATATAGGCTTTTGCGAGCCTCTGGTCTTTTTAATTTATTGTTACCTCAGACAACGTTGTTATTCTACGTTTGTTCTGACTAATATTTCACCCGAGACGACGTCGGGTGACATGTTGTTATTCTACGTTTTTTTCTGATTACTATTCTTTTTTTCTTTTAATTATTTTAATAATTTTTGTTTGAGCGAGTTTTTATGAAAAAATATTCAAGATGTAAAATATGTAGTAAAAGAATTTCATGATAAATTGGACATATATCGTGAGGTGTGAGATTTTGTCAATTCAGATTTTTGTTTTTGTTTCTAATTTACATAAAAATGTTTTGGTAAGAAAAAGGTAAAAAATTTAAGGTGATTCTTTTTTAAGTAACTTCATGATTATTTTTTGCAACAAAATCAAGATTAACTTCATACCCACGTTTTGTAATAGTCGATAGACCTCAGGGCATTGTAACAAAAAATATAAGTGTTCAGATAACTATGTATACTCCCTCTGTTTTCGACATAAAAATAACAAATAAGATGCAATGGAAAACTTTTTAATCCTTTGTAGAAACATTATGGTAATGTATGGTCTGAAGCGGAAAAATAGCTTTCCGTTAGTATATAGCATATTATTCCTAGACGTTTATCTAAAAAGATATTAGAGAAAATTTCGCTGTGGCTTCTTTAGTTATTATTTTCTTAATTGTGTCACCTCACACAAAAGCGGGGAGTATGTTGTTATTATTCGTTTCTTACCATTATTTTGTCACCACAGACAACGTCAGAGTGACATGTTGTTATTCTACGTTTTTTTTCTTTTTCTTCTTTTTTATCTTCATCCAGTCCGAGCAATTATTTTCGAATGGAAGCATGAAATGATTCAAAAACTTTGCACAAAGCTGAACCATCGTCTGAAGTTATATGCAGTATGTTTAAAATTTTCAAAATCGATGCCATCTTCAAGTTCAAAAACTAAGGATTCACTATCTTTAGAACTTCTTTGCAGAATTTATTCAGTATTCACCAGCCCGATAGTCAGACTTGTCTGACATGAAAATTGTACCTTGCGTGTAATAGAAATTTACTTTTTTATCAAAATTCAAACCCCGTAAAAAAACCGAGGCTTCATTCCGTGTATGGCACTCGGTAGATGTCCTTGGTAGTGGAATTGGTTTCCTATTTCGATGTATTTGGTAATGAGTGCTTCTTTTATTTCAACTTTTGGATTATAGCTTTCCATATTATTTGATTTTAATGCTGGTGATGAGAGGTAACCCCTTGAAACACGTGTACAGCCTAACGAAATTTACTGTTTTTTATGCAACTTCGGTATTTTTTGTATTAATTCATATTTCGCATTAATGTTCAGGAAATGGAGAGAAAAGAATTTGGGGGAAAAGATATTTCAAAATGGCTGCCATTCCTATGATGGCATGTGAAATACGTAAAAATTTCAACTTTGCCTGATTTTAATGAAAATGAATTACTTAGTAGATGATGATGCTGAAAATGAAATGGAATAATCAAATTGTTATTCTGGGGTGACAACGGCTATTGTTTGAAATTGCAAATTTAGTTACTATTTTTATTCTTCTTACAATACTTTTTGTACGACCGATTGTTTTGACTACAACATCAAACGAGTACCGAAGTAAGAATGACGAAAGGGGGAATTCTAAAATCATAATCCCAAAATCACGACAATTCATATCCAACACGAATTGCGACAGTTTGACAAAGACAAAACAAATGAACAAAAATGAACAAGAACGCCACATAACTAAAGCACTAGCAGTGTGAACCCCTACAAAAACTGAGGAATCATCAGGTGCTCCGGAAGGGTAAGCATGATCTGTTTCACGCGTGCGATCCGTAACAAGGCCTATGAAAAGTCCGGTTTTGTCACAGTCGGTGTTGGCCAGTCCGGTATCTATATCATTTGTGAAATAGAAACATTGTTACATTATACACATCTAATATGACAAAAGTGAAACCTAAATTGCACCAGAAAAAAAATGCACATCCTGAATTGATAACATATTGATCCAATATTTCGTACCTTATGCCTGTCTAGTTCAAAGTTTAAAAATACAGAATGAAGCTCTGTTTAGATACACTGAACATGAGTCAAGCAATTAATGTGATTTTTTTCTGTTTTGCTTTTTTATTTGATTTTGGTGATCTACATGCACCATGGGATCTCGGAAAAAAATAATTTTTCTGAGATTACAAATAAGCAAGATGTTTTCCAAGTGTTGCTCTTAACTCAGATGTTTCTGAAAGTACTTTCTATTTCAAAAACAGATAATATTTTTGAGGGTCCTCATTGAGGGGTCCTGGTAATCAAATAATCATCACATTTTTGTCTTTGTAATTAAATAATCAATAAATTTTTATTTTGGTAATCAATAAATATTTGGCTTAGTAATAAAAAAAAATATAAAAATGCTCATCAAATCAAATCAAATAATCATAAAAAAATGCTCTCGTAATCAAATAATCATTAAGAAATACCCTGATAATCAGGTAATCAAGAAACCCATGATGGGCCTCATTTTTATTGAATATAAAGACACAAGAACATGAACAAAGTTAAATCATAAATGTTTATACACATGAATAATCTCATTCATGGCTGCATTTTCCATCATCAAACTTTTACGAATTCAACAAGACATTTGACCTAAAAAAAATAACAATTGTGAATAAAATGATCATAAATGTGTGTGATAAGAAAATAACCGAACAGAGATCTCAATAGCTGAGGTCCATTAGCTTTCATCTGTACACGTGGCCAAAATTGCAGTTCCATGTTAAAAGAATGATTTTCTCGAAGGGTGGAGTTCAGCCCCTTGTTAACAGAGATTGAAAAGATTGCGACTTCAAGACGAAGAACAACAATAAAAGCGTTGTTCCATTGCTTATTTACCATGTATTTGTAGAGACTTTGTCTCATTTGCATTTACTCCATATCCCTTCATTGATAATTGAAATTATTTAATACGAGACTTCTTCAGCATAATCACAGTCTGGAAAATTTTGATAAAGTGGCCATTCTTTAGTATTTTTCATGCTAGCTTATATTGGCAGATCCTCTTATCTGAGAAATACACCGGGAGTTGTAAAGGATGTGCGTTATGTCTAGAAACATCGGATGAAATTCCAAATTATTAAAGTATTAAAACTAATTTTAATTGCAAGCATTTCAGGTTTTACGACTATTGTATTCCAAATTTAAAAGCGTTTATTGGAATCATAGGTAATTCATAATTTTCAGGGCCAATTTTGACTATTCGTGGACCTTCACCTTTAAAACATAAAGTCACGTACAAAAGATTAACCTTGCATGAAAGTGCATTCAGCATGTATATCGAAAGACATGATGTATTGCAAGGGACCCATTTGTGATTTACTAAAGTGAACATTATTTAATACATGTCAGTTGTTTAAACATCGTGATTGTCTTCTATTAGTCTTTTTTAAGACAAGGGATGAGTATAGTTGTAAAATCATATTGCCAGTTTATTTGTAGTTTGTTGACGATACAGAAAAATGGATGTAGCTTTGTTTAACAATTAGCAATGAATAAAGCTCGAAACAGTGCTAGCGGCTGTCTTGAACTTAATGTTGGGTATTAGCAAAGCTCATTTTTGAAGGCCTCATGGTGACGTCAATGTGAAGGAAAGCGTTGCTCCATTGCTTGCTTTAACCATATTTATGGAAAGACTTTGTTTCATTTGTATTTACCCCCATATTCTTACCTTCTTTATGTTAACAGCTTAAATAACAAAATACCGAGGAAACAGTTAATTTATTTTCTGCATATGCGCATTTCGACAACTGATGTCTCATCAGTGCAGATCAAACCAAAACATTTGGAAGTCCATTATCCCAAAACGTGTAAAATCTGATAGAGAACAAATAACCAAAATGATCTAAATAGAAAAGCCAAAATTTAGGTGATAATGGTGTAATGCGTACTGGTGGAAGATTATCCTTTCTCTTGGTCCTTTCCTTTTCTCACATATATTAGTAAGGACCAATAAATAACAAAATATCGCTATACTGTAAACTTATTGTTAGTAGGTTTTGTTATTACTCCACCAGTAGTTCAGATGTAAACCATCATTAAAATGCGTTTTGGATTAAGTGTGCCTCTCTCTAAGGAGAAGATATTTAAACTTTTTCTAAAGAGTCGAATGTTAAAGTATGTTAATTGCTGGTGGCATTGAGTGGTGTTGAACATGTCCGATATTGGTTCAATATGGATCATCCCAAGGACTTATGTTACCGCGTTTGGTTCAGATTGGCTCAATGGTTTCAAGAAGATCATTAAATGAAGGGTTTACGACAAAAAGAAAAACGATTGACGCAAAGCTTGCACAGAATGTATAGCAATGTAATCTAAACACCAATTACCATTTCTGAAATGCGAAAATACTAGCACAAGCCACATGCTGGCTTGCAGTTAACTGACATGTATGGCCAGTAAGTTCTACAGTATCCTCCGTACGCCCATGAAACACAATTTGCGTCGAGATTCTGACAAACAGGTGCTGTAAAAATAATTAAAAAAGCTTTCAATTTTATGTACCTGAATTATTTTGTTTTGGTTTTGTGCATGGGCATCAAATATATTTTGCAATTTCAAAAAGAATACTTGCAAAGTTTCTATGTTGTAAATGTTTCAGAGCAATTCAGTTTCAATGTTATTTCATAAATTAATACAAATGAAATAAATAAAATCAAATATGATGATACTAACGAAAAACATGCATCTTATTTGTGACGGCTCTTTCCGTACATATAATACTGAGTTTAGTTTTATACAATTAATTCAAATGAAGGCAACCTCCAAATTCATGTGTTGTAATATATTTCCTGTCAAAACGCAAAAAATCTCGCTTTTCCGGATTTTCAGTGAAGCAAAATGTAAAAACTTCAAAATTTCTTTCATTATTGTAAAATATATATAATAAAGAGTGCAAAAGCACAATAAGAAATGACAAATAAAGTTCCTGAAACATGGGGCTACGTCATGTTGTTCTCCTCGATTCATTTTTTTCTCGAAATAATGAAAAAATCGCAAAAATTTGCGAGTTAAATTTTATTTTTTGTGTAATATGTTTAAATGACGCAATAGAAAAGTGAATAATTTGTTTCACCTCCTGCTGCAGTACAGGAATTACAGGACCTCTTGCAGGACCTCAACATGTAAGCTGGATTTCTTTGACATTCGCCGATCTTGGCCCAAGAACTGCAATGTTGGTTTTCATCTGTACAGCTGCCTGTAAAGAGATATAAAATGACGGAAATTCTAAAGATATTCGTGTTGATAAGTTTTTTTTCTTTATACTATTATCTTTGTATGTAATTGTCTTAAAAACGGCAGTAGAATACCGAATAGGAGAAAGGGTATCTAATGAGAAACCTCTATCAGTTTTCTATCTATACCAAGTTAGTTTTATATGGTTCAAAGTGGAGATAATCTTAATTAGCATATCCATAGTCGCTTTGATATTTCAATCAAAAATTATCTCCACTTTTACTATATATAACTAACTTGGTAGAGGGAGATAACCGACCGAGGTTTCTCTTTTATACCCTCTGATACTTTATCCAGAAGTTGCTGAAAGGCGTCAAATTTGGACCGGGAAATGTTTTACAGATTGCAATTTTAACGCAAATTTTATGTATCATTTGACGAGACTTTAATGTCCTATAAAAAAGCTTGTTCAACGCTTTTGTTCTTTGTTCCTTCGGTATTCTACTGCCGTTGTTTTCTTAATCATAGCAGGTTGAATTTAACATACCGTCACTGACACCAATGACTTCTTCAGATTGATGACCACAGGAGTTGCATGACTTCTTGCAGTAGGACAACATATACCGTGGGTTCCTCTGACACTCTCCACGACTAGCCCACGAGGCACAGTTACCATTACTATCTCTACAACCTGTTAATGATAAATAAAAATTCAAAATACAGTTAAATTGAATATGTATAAAAAAAAAATATGAAATAATGATTTAAAACATAACGCTTAAGATGTATTTAGGACGTAATATGAGCCTGCGTCGAGACCAAACTTCATGTGTCATAAGTTAATCTTAAGTCCATCCTAAATTGGTAATAAACTGATTACGCTCTATACTCATGCAGTAAAACTACATCAGCATGCGACTGCGTGACAACGACAGAAGTGGACAAAGACAGCGGAGAAATATAGACAAGTGAATTGTGCGCCATCTATGATTTTCATTAAATAATATTCATGGACACATGCATTCTAATTACAGCATATGATTATAAGTATTCAATGCATAGATTTCATAGCTTTATTGTCGTCTAAAAGCGTGGAACGGACAATATTTTCCACAGCGATCGTCTTTCAAAATGTGCTACCGTCCACGCTTTTACACTTCAATAAAAACTACAAAAACATTACTTTTGATTTTAAAATAACGTTGAACTGCCATTTTCTAATTTTTTCGGTATTGGTGGATATCCGTTAAATTGGCAAAAACTCATGCTCATGACATTTTTCTCACTAAGAATTGTTTTTATCTGACAATTCGAATGCCAATTTGAAATAAATGTGCTCCATTTTTGATGTTAAGTATTTTTTGTCGTTGATAATATTATTGTCATATGCGAATTCATGTACTGGAAAGATGTATTTGTCATGGTTGAAGTTCTGAGTATAGGACAAAATTTCAAGCATACAATTGTGAAACCAGCTGGCTTTAACCATGATCAACTTTGCAGCAAGATCATTATCGGCTTAATAGTCCTTTTAGCATTTTACGAGCAATTTATTAAAATTTTAATGCAAATAATGTTTATAAGTATAGTCAATGGAGTTCTATCTAATTCATATTTTGACTTTGTAGATTTTTACAAAATACACAAGAGGCTCTCAAGAGCCTGTATAGCTAACATTGGCCATTACTGACATACAGTCCAAATAAGCTAAATAATAATCCTTTTCAAGTATGTTTCATAGATCTTGATGTTATTTGCTTCAAAGTTGAACTGTATTTCCTGGTGGCATCATTTTGGATGTGGTAAAGATTTACTTGTCACCTTTTTTGAAGGGGGCTAATTTAGGTAGGAGCAAAACATCACAAACCCTCAAGGCACCACCCAAGGACAATTGTGACTTAATTTGGTTCCAATTGGCCTTTCCCATCTGATCCCATGTAAAGCTATGTTCCCTACTGGCGACCATCTTGGGTGTGATGCAAACACATTTTTCAAAAGGGGCCAACTAAGGACTACTGTTGCTTAGATTGGTTGCAATTGGCCTAGTAGTTTCAGGGAAAATCTCTGAGTGTGTTTTCCAATAGGGTACAATGTTAAACTAAGTTCCCCGCGGGCGTCCATCTTTGATGAAGTGCGGACTTGCCTGACATATTTTCAAAGGGGACCATAAAAGGACTATTGTGACCAAGTTTGAATAGATTTGGCCTTGTTGTTTCAGAATAGAAGATCTTTGAATGTTTTCCCATAGATTCCAATGTTAAACTATGTTCCCCTCTGGCAGCCATCTGAATTGTGATGCGTACTCGCAGGAAAATTTTTTCAAAGGCTAAAGACTAATGTGACCAAGGTTGCTTCCAATTGGCCTTATAGTTTTTCAGAATTGGACCAATTGCAATACATGGCAATAAATCTATATGGGTAATTTGATTTCCTTCAAATTGTCCATGAGGGTAGTCTTGATATGCTGAATATTTTTTCATCTAAACTTAACCTCTATCTAGAACTGTTTTTGAAATATAGGATAAAATATATAAAATCACGAGAAATTTGACTAATAAAGGGAAATAACTCCTACATGAGTATTTAGATTTTCTTCAAAATTGACATGTGGGTGGATCTTGATATGCTAAACATTTTTGCAAACTTAACCTCTATCTATTATAGTTTTTCTAATAAAGAATAAAAATATCAAATTTTTGAAAACTTTACGATAAGGGGCAATAACTCTAAAATGGGTCATCAGATTTTCATCAAAATTACAGAGTGTGTAGATCTTATTATGCTTAACATTTTTATTCCTGTCAGATTTTTGATATCAGTAACGGTTTGCGAGTTATTTACCCAAAATTGCACTCCACACCTATGTTCGGCCAACGGCGGTCATGTTATTTGACCTGGGACATAGAAAATAACAAATTTGAACCTAGACATCCTAGTGATGATTCAGTTGAAGTTTGGCGCCATTTGGCCCAGTAGTTTCAGGGGAGAAGATTTTTGAAAGTGAGCTGACGACGGACGGACGGACTACGGACGATGGACGGACGATGGCTGGACGACGGACGCCAAGTGATGGCAAAGGCTCATCCTGGCATAGCCAGGTGAGCTAAAAATTGGGGTTGAACAATATTTGATGAAAGTAATAAAACATTACAAATCACTTCAATAATACGAAGTAATTATGCTAATATTGCCGGTACTTCAAAAGTGGATTTTCTCTCTAAAATTAGTCAAGTGTAAGAAGGTTAATCTAACAGATCAGACACCGTCTACGATATTTTCAAATGTCGTTGTTTCCGTTTGTCAATCTACCTTAGTATCTCTTCACAACATAAACCTGATCATTACTTAGCCTCTTGTTGTTCTACGACACCCCTCCGTCTAATGTTTACCGACGTTTTCTTTGGTGGTAAAGAAGACTCAAATATTAACGTGAAGAGGCTATCTATTCTTGTCTAAGGTATCAATCAGATCGGGAATATTAAAATCTCAAAAGATCGAATTTAGAGTCTTATAGATCACCATTAAAACATATCACAGTATCAAAATCTTAGAATTTAGAATGACGAATGATGCATGCATAGCATGTCATGACACACGCAACTTACTCCTTATAATTAGAGGTTCGTGCATTGAAATTCTTCTAATTTCGCATACGTCTCTTTATATTTTATATTTTATGTAATTCTCACATGATAAGAACCATCCATTCATACTATAAATCAGTTCACCAGATGTTACATTTTCAATCTTGGATGAGTTACAAACATAAAAATTACAAATTTTGAAAGGGACCACCCGAAGACAATTGTAACCAAACTTGATTCCAATTGGCTCAGTTGGTTCAGAGGAGAAGACATTTGAATGCATTTCCGATAGGGTCCCTATATTAAACTATGTTCCACGCTAGCGGCCGTCTTGGTTGAGGTACTAACGTCAAAATCACAAACTTTGAAGGGGACAAGCCAAGGACTATTGTGAACAAGTTTGGGTGAATTTGGATTGGTAGTTTCAGAGGAGAAAATCTTTAAATGCATTTCCCATAGGGTCCCTATGTTAAACTATGTTCTCTGCTGGCAGCCACCCTCAATGAGGTATGAACATAAAAATCACAAACCTTCAAGGGGACCACCTAAAGACTATTGTGGTCAAATTTGGTTCCAATTGGCTCAGTAGTTTCAGAGAAGAAGATCTTTGAATACATTTCCAATAGGGTCCTATATTAAACTATGTCCTGTGCTGACGACCATCTTGGATGAGTTACGGACATAAAAATCACAAACTTTAAAAGGGACCAGCCAAGAACAATTGTATCCAAGTTTGGTTCCATTTGGCTTATAGTGGTTTCAGGAGAAAAGACCTTTGAATGCATTTCCCGTAGGGTCCCTATGTTAAACTATGTTCCCCGCTGGCGGCCATCTCGGATAAGGTACAACCACAAAAATCACAAACTTTAAAGGGGACCACCTGAGGAGTATTGTGACAAAATTTGGTCCACATTGGCTCAGTGGCTTCAGAGGAGAAGATCTTTGAATGCATTTCCCATAGGGTCCTATGTTAAACAATGTTCCCTAGTAGCGGCCATATTGGATGAGATGCTTATCTGCTGGACATATGTAGAAATTGTAGTCCTGGATAAGCTCAACACTTTTGTAATTCACATTTAACCTCCATCTCAAACAGTTTTTGAAATAAAAGTAAAAATGATAAAAAATCGTGAAAATTCAAAGAAAAAGGGGCCATAACTCCTATGTGGGTCGTCAGATTTTCTTCAAAATTGCAGGAAATGTGGATCCTACTATGCTGACCATTTCTGTAAGAAACTTTACTTCTATCTTCTACCATTTTCAATATATATGACTACAAGTAACAAAAAATGAAAATTTTACGGAATAGGGGCAATAACCCCAAGATGGGTTATCGGATATTCTTCAAAATTGCTGGGCGGGTAGATCTCATCATGCTAATCATTTTTACTCCATCAGATTTCTGATATCTGTAACACTTTTCGAGTAATTTGCAAAAAACGGCAATTTACCCCTATGTTCTATTTTTAGTAACAGCGGCCATGCTGTTTGGTCTACAGACATAAAAATCACAAACTTTAAAGAACATACCCTGGTGATGATTCAGGCCAAGTTTGGTTAGTATTGGCCTGGCAGTTTCAGAGGAGTAGATCTTTGAATAAAAGTTAACGGACGGACGACGGACGCCGAGTGATGGCAAAAGCTCACATGGCCTTTGGCCAGGTGAGCTAAAAAAAACTTATCATGAACTCCTTCATCACAAATTTCCATTGTGTCAGATTATGTCTGAATCATTGCTTTCTCCATCATTTCAAACTTGCCTGGCATTCATGTAAATTACGTTTTCCAGAACATTTAAAGACTGTTCATAACCTGTCGAACTTGTTGAAGGTCCGATAAGTGCTCAATTCGCCTACCTTTAATTTACGCTATAAAATTCCTTCATTTACTGATTATCACAAAATCCATCCTAACATCTGCAATTTATTCTTTTGTATTGCCTTGGAACCTCACTTTCGCAAACAAAAAATGTCCGTAACTAATTCATTGATTGCTAAATCAATCCTTGATTTCACCACTCCATCTTACCTTTCCTGTACAAGATACTTTCAGCACCGAAGAAACAGAAGTTGAGTAAAAAGCCATATGACGAACTAAATTAACTGCAAATTAGATCATTATTCGTTTTCGTACTTGATTAACGGCTTACTCCAAAAACCAATTGCACCTTACCGGCTTACCTTGATTTGTTTCTTTCTCGATTTTAATTATTTTACCTTTTCGATCTACACATAAACCAGTTTTTGAATTCTTTTCTCTAAAGTATAATTTTTACCTGATCCGCCACCCCCTCCACCATTACAATTGTTGCATGATTTTTTACATTTATCCATCATATATGCAGGGTTTTTGTTGCATTCTCCAATAGAAGCCCAGTATTTGCAGCTGCTGTTTTGATCCCTGCAAGAGCCTTTATGGAAAGAAATAAAAACAAGAATAAGACAATAACGTGAATAATTACATCTAGAAATTTAAATCTGTAGGTTCAAATGTGTTATTATTATTATTTCTTTTTTTTTGTTTTTTTGTTTAGTTTTCATTTACAGGCAATCCGCTTTGCAAGGCCATTGAATTATTCGATCATAAGGAAGAGAGAGCTGAATTAAATCAAAATGTAGCGGATGGTTTTACTATGTATAAACGTAGCAAAATGAACTAGTTGCGGAATTGTAACAATGTTTTATGCAGTAGTAAATTATCCCTAACTTGAAGCTGAAGTCATATGCTTTACTAATATAACATGTATAACTATAAAATGATGGCAATTAGTACATACACACTTGTGGGCTACAAAACACTGGTTTTATTTGCCAAATTTCGGTAGTGTCTTCAAAATGAAAAAACATGGTTATACATACTTCCACCACCGCTACCACCGCCTCCGCCACCACCGGTGCCACCACCACCACCACCGCCACCACATTTCTTGCAGGACTTTTTACAATTAGTTGCCATATACTGTACATATTGTCTCGTACAATATCCGGCAGCTGCCCATGTCTTACACATTGCCTTTTTATCCTTGCAGGCTGAAACAAAAACAATCCGCCTATACTCAAATGTCTTAGATTAACAATTCATGCGTTTCTTACACTACTAAGTAAGAACTACTTACTTAATTTAAGTAATGTTTTAAGTAATACATTACTTAGAATAACCTATCATTACTTAGATTTACTAGTTTTCTTGCCAATTACTTAAATTTTTACTAAGTAATTATAAAATTACTGGTTTTAAACATTTTAAATACTAACTTTTTACTTAAAACTTTTCAAGTAATTTTCATAACACATTCTAAGTAAATTGAGGACTTATGCATTTCTGTGTTAATACTTGTTTAAATCATTAGCAAATGAAATACTTATTTTTAACAGAATGTCCTTAGTACCGTAAGGGTAACAGACACCATTAAAAAAGTTTAAAAAGTAGAAGTTATGCTAATTCAAAACGCTCAATCTAATTAAATTATATTTCCATATTTCCTTTTTGTCATGTTTATGTCCCTTTTTGTACCGTAGCCGGAAGATTAAAATACTGTTTTCTGCACGTTTAGTACAATTCATCTCACGTAAATAATGCTACTAATATAAAAAATTACAAACTGGGATTTTTTTATTGTTTGATCACAGTCATGCTGCTGAGGTGACCCTGATTTCGTGATATTCTAGTTAAGCACTAACGGATCCAAACTCTGGAAAAAACGGGTTCCAGGCTTTTTTACCGATTTTTGTCTTGTTTGCCTAAATATTGCACGAGATTTAATTTTTTCAAGAAAAAGGGGTTTCCAACCCCGGAACCCCCCCCCCCCTTTTGGGTCCGTCGATGAGTTTTCCTTAATAAGATTGATTTAAAATTCTTTTATTTTTTTCAAGCACGCTATTCCAGTTTACGAAATGTTCATGATGGCAACAATTAATAAACAATGTGGAATTTGGAGGCAAATTTTGCTTTAAATAAATAATTTCGGTATGTGCTGCAGTTGAATCAAAATGATCTGCAAAAATTTGTGTCTTCGCTTTATTAAAATGAAAAAAAGATATGCTCCTGTTGCATCTATGAAATATACATGAATAAACATTAATAATTGGGATTGGTATTTTTTTTTCTCATACTTGTAAGGAATAAACATGAAGTAACATGAATAAAAAAATTGACTTTGACTTATTCGACTTTGATTTATTCTGCTTACTTATCAGAGAGATCATAACAAACAATAAATCAACTTTTAATTTTTTCTATAGCTATAAGGATAAAAAGCAAAAATCATGAAATGGATTGGACTTAAAATACTGAGACCGCTTGATCAGACATGTTTACTACCAAAAATTAAAGAAAAAATATGTCTTCTCCCCTAGTCCTGTCTTGTTATGGAAAAGTCATTTAAATTACAAAAGATACAATAATTTATATTAAGAGAAAACATTTTTTTAAAGGGTCATGATCAGCAGTTGTTAGGTGAAAATTATGTCTGATCTCAAAATAATTGTTTATTTCAATTATATTTAATTAACACTTCTTATCACAACAATGTTATACATATGTACTAGGTAATTGATGAAGATAAATTTACAACACATGTTGCTTAGATAATAACAAAATAACGAGATACATGAGTATGTGAGCTGTTAAAAGGGATGAATTTATAATCTAAAATATGATCTAAAGCACAAAAAACATGGCAAAATAAAAGAATAGAAACAATAAAAAGGTCGACCGATATATTTCGACAAATCTGTCGTCTACAAGTGGGTCGTAATGAATGAAGTAGTAGTTAAAAAATATTATTACATAATGATTATAATAGTTTTATTTTATTGGATGAAAACCTGTCACATGATATTCAATTAAAAATCGAATTGACTCGCTTTTACTTTCACTTTCATTTCTCAGGTCTGCTTAAAACGATATTGACTCGTCGTCTTAAATGGCCAATGAAAAACAGAATTACATGCGGTCACGCGACTTTCGGCCAATCAGAATTGCCGTATTATATGTATGTTCGGGAAACCAAATATCGAAAGGAGAAAATGGCGTTGGGCTAGCAGGACACGTTTTTTGTTCTCTATTCACATTAGAAGCATTTTGCAACAAGTAGACTGCTATTTACAAATACCCGGAAGGTGATCGAGACTAAGAACATGCGATACACAGTCGGGGTATGCGTTTTAGTGGTTCTGTAAATTTCTCCTTGTCTTATCACTGGAATTCCAGACGGAGTAACGTAAGGTTGGTTTTACTAAAAGGATGGAATTTCTAATTCTCATGATTTATTTATTACATGGAAAAATCAAAACTTTGGGGGAGGGAGACTTGTTCATGGTGCAGAATCGATTCATTTTCTTTACATGTTTCATGTACAGTACATATTACATGTTATTTTTGTACATATATATAAATCAAATAAAAATGTCATGAACCTAAAATAATGTACTGATAGCTTCTTGATGCATGAATCTTTGTATGAAGAGATCGGAAAGCACACTGAAAAGTAAG
>MJUU01005237.1:142793-163912 GCA_002080025.1 Modiolus philippinarum
GATTTGATTACACCAATCGATACTGCTTGTAAATATATATATTGGTTCAAAATTGATACAAAACTGCTTGTAACAGATGATGATTGTCTTGTTGGAATTGTATATATTCCTCCTGAATATACTTCATATTCGTCAGACGATGCATTTAGACAAACTGAAAATGAATATTTGAATTTTTCCGCAAATTTTAACCATATTTGTTTGCTAGGTGATTGTAACAGCAGAACGGCCGCTGTCGACGATTTTATTATTATAGATGATAAAGACCATAGCCCTGATTTGGTTGATATTGTTGAAAATGAAGCATTTTATTTAGATATTCTCGGCATACCAAAAAAGCGAGTTATTAAGATAAAGTTAAAAATAGATATGGTAAATTATTACTAGATCTTTGTAAGGAAAATATTTTTTTCATTTTAAATGTCAGAGTTATGGGTGACGCTGAAGGCAATTTTACACGTAAAGGTGTAAGCGTTGTTGATTATTGTATTTGTAATAAATTTGTTTTTACAAAATGTGTATAGTCTTAATGTTTTTAGATTTATGTAAACTGTATTCAGATGTACATTCACCATTGTCTTTGTCACTGCAGGGTAGTTATAATATTGTAAATACTGAAAATTTTGATGTAAATAATAACATACATGTAGGTGAAAGGATTAACCAATGGGACAATGAACAATCCCATACTTTCATACAAAATATTGATCTAGATGTGGTAACCGACTTACAAAATGAATTAGACTCTTTTAATGACAATACAAGTAAGGAAAAAACGAACGAAGTGGTTAATTAATGAAATTGGAAATCTATTTATTGATTCGGCCAAAAAGACATTCAGTACAAAAAATATTAAATCTACCAGACGAAAATGCAAAGCTAGGAAAACTGATAAACCATGGTTTAACAATAGGTGTAAGTTTTATAGACAAAATTATAGAAAATTAAAACGAAGGTTCAAACGTAACAAAAGTAATATTGTTAAACGTGAACTGCACGACGCAAAAAAAAACAATACAAAAAACTTTAGACACCCGTATCAAAGAATATCGACAACAAATGCAACAAGAACTTGAAAAATTTGCGATCGACAAACACTAAAGAGTATTGGAAAAATCTGAACCGCGGACGGCATAAAGAACAGCCTGACATACCACTATCAGACTTGTATGACTTTTACAAAAAACTCAATCTCCCCACTGAAGCTGATGAAGATACTTTACCCGAAATTGATTCTGAAATATTAGACCGTGTTAACGAGGAAATTAATTCATATATTACCGAAGAGGAAATTTTACGGTGTATTAAAAAACTCAAGCAAAACAAGGCGGCGGGAGAGGATAAAATCATAAACGAATACATTAAATCCACTCCCGACAGATTTATTCATGTATATGAAAAACTTTTTAACTTAATCTTTGATAGCGGTACTATTCCCGACGTTTGGCTGAGCGGATATATTAATCCCATTTATAAGAACAAGGGAGATAAATACGATCCCAAAAACTATCGCCCTATTACAATTCTAAGCTGTCTCGGTAAACTATTTACAGCCGTACTAAATGAACGTTTAAATAAATATTCAGAAGAGTTTTCTGTTTTAAACGAAAATCAGTGTGGGTTTAGAAAAGGATACTCTACTATAGATAATCTTTTTACATTGTTCTCGTTTTTTGAATTGCTGAAATCCAAAAAGAAAAACCATACTGTGCTTTCATCGATTTTGAGAAAGCTTTTGATAAAGTTTGGAGGGAAGGATTGTGGCATTAATAAAAATATCAATGGGAAAATTTACAAAGTTATTTTAAATATGTACGAAAATGTAAAATCTTGTGTTACTTTAAATCATTCTTAATCGGACTTTTTTCCTTGTTCTAATGGTGTTAGACAGGGAGAAAATCTGTCCCCTTTTTTGTTTTCAATCTTCTTAAATGATTTGGAATCTTTCCTCGAAACCAAAAATATTATTGGGTTGTCATCTATTACAGACGATATTAATAGAATTATTAATATATATTGTAAAATATTTTGTATATTATATGCTGATGACACAGTCCTTATGGCAGAATCATCGAAGGATTTACAAAGACAGGTAGATAATTTTAATGAATATTGCCAATATTGGAAGTTAGCAGTAAATGTAAACAAAAATATTAGTTTTTTTCAAATGGTAGACTCCCAAATAATTTGTCATTCAAATTCAATGGAAGTGATTTAGATATAGTAACTGAGTTTAACTATTTGGGTTTGACATTTGCAAAATCGGGGAATTTTCGATTGACAAATTAAGACAAGCAGAGAAAGCTACCAAAGCCATGTTTGAAGTACTCAAAAGGGGGAAAATACATAATTTATCAATTGAATGTCAGCTTGATCTGTTTAATAAAATGGTTAAACCGGTTCTTTTGTACGGATGTAAGGTTTCGGGATTTGGGAATAATGAAATTATCGAAAGAGTACATCTTAAGTTTTGCAAATTACTACTTAATCTAAAAATGTCAACCCCAAACTGTATGATATACGGTGAACTTGGTCGTTATCCTGTAGATATTAACATCAAAGTAAGAGTTATTTGTTTTTGGGCAAGAATGTTATCTGGAAAACAGTCAAAATTGTCTTGTGTGATTATAATGTGTTATATAGATTAGCTGTTGATAATAATAAACAATTTGCATGGTTGATGTTTGTTAAAAAAATATTCAATGACTGTGGATTTTCTTACTTATGGGACACACAAACTTTTAGAAATGAATTATCGTTAAAAAAAGTAATACGTGATAGACTAAAAGACCAGTTTCAACAACATTGGATCTCGACGGTACAAAATTCTTCAAAATGTTTGAATTGCAGATTATATAAAGAAAAATTAGAGTTTGAAAATTATTTTAAAATATTAAGTGATAAAGAATCTCTACTCTTATGTAAATTCAGAACCACTAACCACAAATTTCCAATCGAATCTTGCAGATGGGCAAATATTCCTCGCGAAAACAGGTATTGCCAATTATGTCAGAAAGAAATTGGCGATGAATACCACTATTTACTTATCTGTGAACACTTTAATAGTAAAAGAAAACAATTTTTGAATAATTATTTTATATCAAGGCCAAATATTCTAAAATTTAAAGAATTAATGTCTTCAAAAAGTAAACTTGTATTACAAAAATTATAAAGTTTTATTGTTGTTATAATGAAAGGTGTGTTCCCTCTTGACTGATTTTTTGTATATAGTTGTATATATGTTTGTTATAATTATTTGTAACTATATCTCTATACCATTCTGTAATGTTTTTTATGAGAATAAAGATATATATATATATTATAAAAAAATGTTAGAACTAAAAATTACAATATGGATGACATACTTTGGACCCCATTATCTATAAAACTACACTAGTATTCGGAACTTGTCTGTCATAGTTATTTACTTACAGTTCCATTACCCTTCGATACTCTTCCATCGTATATACCATATCTAGTTCAACCTTCACCTTTGTATTTCCGCTTCCATCATCAAAAAAGTAGTCAAATTGTTCACCTGTAGAAATATAAAAATGAACACATCTAAACATTATGATTCAGGTTTCTTCGAAGGTCACAAGAATCACGTTAATTACTAATTGCATATCAAAGATTTTAATTTGATGAATAAACAAGTTACTGTAAATTAAGGAGGTAGACCTTGGCAAAGGGACATAACTCTTAAAAATCATTGTATGTTTCTTTAGATCATTTATAAAAAAAATATTCTAAGTTTCTGGGTAACGTAGATGATTTTGATTCTTTTTCACATCAATGCTTAACAATCATCGAATAAAGGTATTGATTCAAACATCTTACTGACTTAAAGGGTTATCTCCCTGTACAAAGGCCACTGCCTTAAGTCTCTGTATATGGTCATTTCGACAACTTACGTGTCGTTAGTACAGATCAGACATTTGAAAAAAAGATTAACAGATGCTTGTTAAGAACAAATAACCGATCGGATCTGAAGAAATGCCGAAGTCAGCCAAAAACATAAATCTTATTCATATATTTCTGGTTTTCTTGTCGATATCATATTTCATTCCCTCGAATCATTTGAAATCTACCCCTTTGTATACTTTTGTGACGACCCATTGAACTGTTTTTGTCGCCCATTTATTTTTGAATCTGCCTCAATGTAAATCAGCGAAGGACATAGCAGCTTACACTTCTCATGTGTAGTTTATGAGTCACTATCTAAGTTCGACAACTCTGTTCGACATGGATAAAAATACATTAAAAACAAAAATACATATCTTTTAATACAACAAAAACGTGTACTTTGTTAATTTATGGTTTAATTAAGAACCTTTTAACAACATAAGAAGGTAAAATTGGAGTTAAATGTAGTCCTCTTAAAACAACTTATTCTATGATACTTCTAATTAAACTAATGCATTGTATGATATTTGATGAAAATTAATTTTGTAATGGACAGAATAAGTTACTGTGATATGGTTATTTGTATTTGTTTTGTTGTTTCGTATTTTTTAGTTTGTTTTTATTGGCTTCTTTTTTCGTTTATTGCTCTTTTGTTTTTGATTTTTTTATATCCTTTTTTCAATTGTGTTTTTTTTAGTTCTTTCTTTTTTTTTGTTTTGTTTTGTTTTGTTTTGTTTTATTATTTCTCATTTTTTGTTGGTTTATTGTGTATATTTTTTTTTCTTTTGAAGACAATACAATTTTTTGAAAGATTTGCTAGTTAAATTATTAAAATCTCATGACACCAAAACTGAGTATTATTGAATTTATTCCTAAAGTTACGTACCATTTGAATACTGGATATCATCGGTTATAATTATAAATCAAAAATCGTCATATTAAACTCGAAGATTAATTCTAATTTGTTATGATCAATTAATTATGATGATGAGACTACTTTCCGTGTGAAAATTATTTTCTGTTTGACATTTAAAAGGACATAATTGTCTGAAAATGATTTCAGTATTGATGGGACATCTGTGTCATGTTATTATTGTGTAGTGGATAAAAGAAATCATATTACGTAATTTTAATGACACCATTTATCGGTCGATCAATATAGGAGCTAAATTTATTATTATTTTTTTTTTTTGCGAAAATTTATCGCGTATACACCTATCATCATTCTAAATTCAAATATAGTGTTGTGTATCTTGCCGTCTTTGAGACTTAGTTGTCCGCTCTTGTTTCTTTTTAGAACTGAATACATTATTTTGAAAATTTGTTTCCCTTAAAAGCAATTTTCGTTACACTTATTTTTTTCCAGCAATCATCGCCAGTTGCCTTTTTATGACGTCTTTTACTGGAAACTTGCGATAGGCTTTCACTTACAACTCGCGTGTATTTGTAGTTTTAAAACAAGAAGCAGATACGAATCAAGATGAATCCGTTCATTAAAAGTCTGATGAAATCTGTGTTTGAAATTTGTCGTGTCTTGAGTTCAATAGCTAGCGCCAATTGCTCTACTGGTTAAATATTTTTTTTAAATATACTATTGCAGTGCTAAAGTAGGCAAAAGTCTGTGCTTAGTGATCAGATTCACAAAAATATCTGCATCAAACTAACTGGTAATGCTATATACCTTGCATACTGATTGAAATAATAATTAATCATTCTTACTTGAATTAGCCGCTGCTGCAATTTGTTCATCTAAAGTCCCTTGTGCATTTACTAGAATCTGAAAAAGTGTAAAGTCTATACTTAAATCGGTTAAAAATAATGCACACATGTACGAATTTTTCTATCATGCAGGAAGAGGGGGGACAGATAGAAAACTATTTTTCATTTTCTGCTTGTCCTCTCACCAATCATGAGCTAGAATTTCTTGATATCGCTAGCATATTAGTTCATTTTTCTTTTTTGTCCCGTACTCAATTGGTGTCCTTATTTCTTAGTGTTTCCGATGTTGCCTTTGTCCATGGATTATTCGTTCTTTTGACTGACGGTTCGGTTTTCACTTACTTACCTATAGGGAAACTTCTTCAGAACCGATAACTTATAAGGTCTTTTCAGGCTTGATCCTCATCATAAGAATATAGAATAGTTTTTAGGACTCTGCATTGAGGTAAAGATGCACTATAATTTTCATTTGTCAGTCCGTATGTCGGTCCGCCAATGGCTTTTTGGCTTGTGTCGGTGGAATAATTTAACTTTGGTCCGAAGCTTGGAAAAGATGACTTAAATGTCATTCCAGCCCAGTAGTCAGTACTTCGGTGCTGACCCGAAAGCCGATTATATTTAAAATCTTGCAATATCTAAATTTTTGTAAATTTTGTTGAAACTAAGGAGTATCTCCCTCATGCAAAGCTCTGTCCTTAGCTGATTTTGGCTTTACATTTAGATCATATTGGTTTTTTGTTCTCTATCAGTTTTTGAACATCTTTGAGTTAATGGTCTTCCAAAAGTTTAGATTTTATCTGCACTGAAGAGACATAAGTTGTCGAAATGCGCATATGCAGAAAATAAATTCACAGTAACTTCGGTATTTAGTTATTTTCTACTAGGTCACTACCCGTACTTAAAAAAAAATGTTTTGTTCCTCAAATTTTGTTCCTCAAATTTATAAGTATTCTAGTTTTTTTTATTAAAAAAGGGATTTTTTTTCAAAATTTCCAGTCGATGAAGAAACATGTCGTCACTTGCTCACTAGGTGCCGTTTTATAATTAGATCTTAAATTTCATTTGTTGATAAATGATATCTCTTGAATTTATTTGTCTACAAAACATTAATTTACACCCAGTCATTAAAACGCCTCAAGGGCATAACATGTCAAATAACTAAATACCGAAGTTAAAATTATACTAAATTCGGCATTCGTTAAATTGTACAGACAGCAATGTTCAAATTCAATTATTGTATGTCCTATTGTGTAAAACTTGTTACACAATATTATTTAAATGGTAACAGATGTTTTCTCTCTTACGGTAACAAAACGTATGAATTATATTTTGAGTTCTTATAACAGTTTATGTGATGTTTTGATTCTTTCGACTAATTATATCATTTTTAAAATGAGATTTAATTAAATCCCTGAAATAAAGAGGATATAAATTGATGATATCTTTCCCCATTTACATTTATGATGTCTTTTGATCCCGTTCCTTGTCTGTCCGTTGGACGAACTTTGTCCGTGAAACTCCTCGCTAATTTTTCGTTGAAGCTGTTAAAATTATATATACCAGTATTCCTTAATAACAAAATTAACGAACAGAGTTGTCAAGAGCTTAATTCCAAGAGGCAAATAGGCAAAACAGGTGTAAAACCACCGGAAAATGGTCGTGCCTTGGTATAGACATTTCAAAAGAAATTATGGGTTAAACTTGTTTTATAGCGCACGAACCCTCCCATTCCTTTCCGGTAGTGTCCGGTAGCAACCTAAAATAAATTGCTATTGAAGAGACAGTAAAAAGTAACGTTCACCCCAGTATTAAATAAAAAATATATCTTGAATCACTGTGTGGACAGAATCTACATTTTTTCCATAAAGGGCTGATATCAATTAAAAAACTTTGAGACGGATTTTTTTGAAGCCTTGATTAATAAAGATAATTATCTGTAGATGTGCAATAAGGTTTTGAACTGACTTTCTTTCGAGGGTACAAATTTTCATAACGAAGAATTGTCAAATTGCAGATATGTTTGGTAATTTTTGCTGTTCCAAATTCTGACCGAAAATTGACGAAATTTAAAAAAAAACAGCCCTAGGCCTATGTGGTATATTTGGACTGAAAATGACGACTTATGATCTGTAGATACACAATATCAGACATTTCTTTTTTATCTAGGAAATAACAAAATTACCGAACAGAGATCTCAAAGGCCGAAGTCCATAAGACAAAAAGAAAAAAACAGGTGGAAACCACCCGGGAGAATTGTCGATCGCAATGGTCCAGAATTGGTAGGGGCATTTTAACAAATGGTAACTAAACCGGTTTTATGGCATACAACNCCCCCCCCCCCCTTTCCGTTGCGTTCGTGTCCGGTAACAACTCAACAGCAATTGCTATTGAATGATCGTAGACCGATAAAAGAAATTATCAAACCATTTCTAAGTAAAAAAATCAGAATCAGAGTTCGGACCGAAACTTCAATTTTTTCCAGAAGGGACCGAACCTTTTAAATGATCCGATTCGTATGAGACGGAATTTTTTGAAACCTTGATTAATAAGGCCGCCACCTTAAATATGTGAAATGAGAAAGTCTAATTTGAGCTAGATCTCACGTTACGAACCAACTATGAAACATACACTCAGTAAGCAGAAAAAAACATGAATGTTACTGTCCATATTAGGGAGATTGATAATTTTGAAATTGGAATCGTCCCTTTTGTCGTACATTTTAAACCGTCCCTTTTGCCGTACATTTTAGTTCTGAGATGACCATTTTTGTCAAATTCGAAATGTAAGTCTGAAAATATGTAGATCTAGTTGTTTCTTTCGTTTTTTAATATCTTGTTCTAGCGGATATATTAATGGGATCCAATAAGACATAGTATGATTCCCACGTTGGTAAATTCGTGGCAGTCTCCAAGACCAATACCTTTTTTAAATTTATCACGAAACCGCTTTTCTTTATTCTTTCAACAGCAATATCTAAGAGTACATGTTTATGCATTTTCAAAAATAATGTAATTCTAATTTTGGTTGATTTCTGGGAAGTGTCAAAATTGATTGTTTGTGAAATTCTAATATGTAACAATAAATCTTTGCGATATTTATGACAATATTTGCATGTTTTAAGAGAAGGAACCAATATGATCTAAATTGAAAAGCTAAAATAAGCTACGGACTCAACTATCAGATGGAGATTATCCTTAGTTTTAAACAACCTTTTCTTAAATTTAGATTTTGCAAGTGTCCAGATAAAATCGGTTTTCAGACCATCACCAAAGTACTGTCTACTGGGTTTGTTGAATAACAAGCAACTAGCAGAGACTTCGGCCCAGTGGTACAAAATATAACGAAATACCGAAATTACTGTGAATTTACTTTCTGCACAACTTCAAATTAGAAAAAATCATTATTAACCGAAATATGTAAAAAAAAAAGACGGCTTGTTTTTATATTAATGATTCACAGTTTTGTGTTAAAAGATGACAATACACCGCTTAGTGTATGATTATAAATATGAAAAAGAAAGGAAATTGGGTAAATGTCAAGGAGACAACATCCCATATCCAGGTTAAAATGACCCAAAACAAAGCATCTAGTGGTCACCGTACGGTTTTCAACACAGTGAGCAACCTCACTTATAAAAAAAACACTAATATATTGTCGACACTTTGGTATAAAAAAATCGATTAAAATATGTACGTCACGAACTCATCAAGGGCAGGACAAATTAATTAAATGATTCTAATAAAAAATGTAAAATAATATGATTAAAATTGGAAGACCAAATTATATTACACATAAAAAGATTTAAAAATAAATATGAAATTTTTTTTAAAATGAAAAAAAAAAAAAAATACATCACAACCTTTGAAAAAATGGAAATAAAACTTTAAAATATAAAAAAAAACTATTGTGAATAGTTTAAATAAAGAGAAAACTTGATAATTAACTTTGGGATAAAAGATGCAAAAAATGCAATCTTACCATTATACTTAAAGATGTCACCAATATCACTAAAATTGGATGGACGTACATGTCGTACGTCCAGTTGTCAGTCACTGAATGAATCAGTCTACCGCGTCACAAGTATTTAAAAGTTTATACAAAGTTCAAAAGATAGTATTTAGTTTGTATGAAATCTGTAATTACGGTTTAACAATAGCAAATTAGCTAATTACCGAATCAGAGTGGATAATTTACGCCCTCAACTGGACCATTAGAATTTTATTGGTTGTCATTTTATGTGTCAACGCGAACAGTTACATAATTAAAGATAATTTTATTAAATTTAGTTAAATTTATTTAATTTGTTTATTTTACAGAATGAAAAATGTATGACTTACTCATGGCATAATTTGATAAATGCTTTTCTTTCAGTTTAATGAGTATTTTTCTAAGACAATGAACATAGCAACACGAGATAACTGAAAACTGAAGTCACAGTAAAATAGCCACAGTCAGTAAAGTAGCCACAGTCAGTAAAGTAGCCACAGTCAGTAAAGTAGCCACAGCCAGTAAAGCAGCCACAGTCAGTAAAGTAGCCACAGTCAGTAAAGTAGCCACAGCCAGTAAAGTAGCCACAGTCAGTAAAGTAGCCACAGTCAGTAAAGTAGCCACAGTCAGTAAAGTAGCCACAGCCAGTAAAGTAGCCACAGTCAGTAAAGTAGCCACAGCCAGTAAAGTAGCCACAGCCAGTGAAGTAGCCACAGCCAGTGAAGTAGCGCTACAAAGTTTAAAGAGAAATGTAGTGATAAATTTCACATAAGTTCCAAATAACCGCATTAAATACATTCATTCTAATAAGAATATTTATTATATCGACAACTGAGCTTCAGCATCTAATATTCAGTCAATATCGGTGCTTCATTTCGTTAGAAGAACAACGGAAAACATTTATTTCAATCTTGTCCGGAAAAACTCTAAAACACGCCCTATTCAACAACGAATCAATCGGGTACATAAACTTATTTTTACAAAGTAGCTCATCAAGTAATACTGCATGCTATAGCAAACCAAAAAAATATAAAGGTCATTTTATTGGTCAATTGAATCAATGGATACCTCATTTTTCTTTTCTTTTCTGTCTGTCTATAAATTTGTCGGACAACGGATGACAACGCTTGTTTAAACACTTTGTCAGTTTATTTTATGTTTAATGCCGATACTGTATCCATTTGGGTCAATAACTATGGATGTGGCGTTGTTCGAGTAGCTGAATTCCGATCAAACCAATGTAAGAGGACGTATTGAACTTGCTATGAGGTATATTTTATATTATAAATAGTTATGTAAAAGATGATTAAAATTGTCTATGCAATACAAAATGATTAGAGCAGATATAGATAGGTTTACTGGACAAATACAACCAAACTGGCCCAATACGGATTTACTGGCTCAATATGGATTCACTGGCCCAATACGGCCAAGCCCAATACGGACTTCCGGTTCATTAAATCTTCAACAAAATGGCGGCAATATCACGAACAGAACATAATTCCATGTGAATAATCTCCTGGACTGCTACAATGTTAACCAATCGTACATTTTTATAACGATTTATTTTAAAACGGAAATTCAATTTCATTTCCGGGATCCGATCCCGTGTTTCTACATTCAATTTGCAGAAGTTCAAGGACATCAATGACAACGCTGGTTGACATTCTGAAAAATACTTTGATAGTTCAGTGATGTTTAATATGAAACATCATAGTATTCAAACATGTCAACAATCAGATTTCAACACAAAATGCTCATGGATCAGAAAAGTAAAGCTTTTCCAGGTAACCATCACTCGCTGAATTGAACTAGAGTCATTTGCGCGAATTGCGTGGCTGACAGACATCACAATGTTTATCCATGCCGTCATGTCACAAGTCAAATTTACAAATGTTGGAGACTGTTCCCCATAGCAGAAATACATGAAAATAAACTTGAGGATAAAGGAAAAAAAAACATGAAAATTGACTGACAAGTCCTTCTCCCATTTTGTTGCCACTGAATCGATATCATAGTTTTACATAACTATTTAATAAAGGCGTCATAGAATGTTATTTTTCACTTTGGTCCTGTATTATGTCCTCGGACAGTTGTATTGGGCCTCGGCTTTGCCTCGGCCCAATACGGCTGTCCTCGGCCCAATACGACCGTCCTTGGACATAATACAGGACCAATATGAAAAATCCCATTCTATAACCCTGTGATATGGGTTCATTCTTGAAGACATCATGTTAACTTCAAGATAAAGAACAACAATTAATATTTGTGGAGACTTTGTCACATTTACATTTACTTCATATCCCTTCGCTTTTCGTTTATACCGTCAAGCAAAGTCCATTTTTGAAAGCCTGGTGGTGGCTTCGAGATGTAAAACAGCAATAAAGGCATTGACCCATTTCGTTAACCATGTTGTTTTTATAGACTTTGTCCCTTTTGCATTTACACTTTATTCGTTCATTGCTTATATGTTGCATGATATATTTTGACCTAAAAAATTTTTTGTTGTAAGTTGTAAGTTTTTCTGCCATCACTGATTTTCATTTGGCAAAATGCGTGAGGAAGATAACTTCACTAATGATTTTCCTGGTATCTGTCTACCCACTTTTCTAACTCTGTTATTCGTTCATCACAGTTTCGATGTCGCCTAGTGATGCAACAGCGGATTAATTTTCTATAGGTTCATTTTCGTTATTTTGTTTGTGTTTGTGTGTTCCGTCATTCATCTTATTTTTTGTTGTTGATTTGGACAAAATAGAGGACTTCAAGTCATGTCTGTGTAATGCTAGGTTTACATTGCCGATCAAGGCAACTCGACCGAATTCGATCTATGAATATTCATGAATATTCATCGATCGGGACACTGATCTTGAATGCTCGTGTTCGGTCTACTAACCAAATTGGGGCGATCTTACTAACTCTGCTGAACTCGAGCTGTGTTCCCGAATATTTTTGACATGTCAAAAAATATCGTGAAGAGGTCGTGTGCATAATATGTCGAGAATCAATCGGGGTCTGATCGAGGTAGTCGTGAAGAGGTCGAAAGAGTATCAAAATTTTAGCCGATCATGCCGATTTCTTCCCGACTTTAACCCTTTCGCTTCTCGATTTATGCCGAGTCGCTTCCAGACCTACTCGACTCGATCATTTATCGACTAACACGATTCATTCTTTTTTTCCATACAAGATCTTACCGACCATAACCCATTTTTTCCCGACTTGTTTCCGACTTTTACTCGACTACTCAAAACCTTTACTCGATTTAACACGACATCATGTCATCTTTTCACAATATCACAGCATGAGGCTTTCAAGAGTCTCAGTGTCTCACCAGGGCCTTACTTCAGTTTTTCAAGGAGCCATCCAATGGACTCCAATGACTATTGTGATCAAGTTTGGTTGATTACAATCTTTGATATGATGAGAATCTGCCAGATACTATCTCAAGTGGGGACCAGCCAGGCAAAGTAGAATATTAAATTATGTTCCCCGTTGGATTGCATGCAGACAAGATAGATACTATTTTGAAATTGGAACATCCAAGGACTATTTTCACCAATTTTGGCTGCAATTGGTCCATTGAAAATTCTTCTGGTACAATGTTTAACATTGTCCCCCTTTGGCAGTTATCTTGTATTAGCTGACGATATGGCAGACACTATTTTGAGAAGGGGCAATCGTAACAAGTTTGGTCTATTTGGATTAAGGGTTTCAGGGGTAACGTTTGAATGAGTTTTCCAGTAAGATCCAATTTTAAACTATATTCACATTTGTCCGTTATATTTGATTAGAAGCGGACATGACGTGTTTTCTTTTCAAATTGAACCAATCGAGGTCTATCATGACTCTGCTGTTTCTGAGTAGAATATATTTGAATGCAAAGTCCATGGACAACGGACACAAAATAATGGCAAAAGCTCAACTTGGCTATATCAGGATTGTAGAAACTTATATCAGATTGTGCATGCTACAAGTAGAATTAAAGGATGACGTCCAGAGGGCTAAAATTCAATCGACTAGCTATGCTGACAGAATTTTAAATCGAATCCAAGATGTACCCAATATACACATTCCAGAACACATGAATTCAAGAATAGAATAGTGTTTCTTCCGAGAAGGTTGGTACTCTTATCACAATGATTTGATTCAAGAAAAATAACATAATTACGAAGTTGCTGTTAATTCGGATTTTCGACAACTTATGTCTCTTCAGTGCAGAAAATCAAATATTGGAAATCCATATACCTAAATGACATAAAAAATGCAATTTTGAACATTTGTAACATGTACTAGAAGATAAAAAATTCTTTTAGATTTGCACCGGGCAAATGATGTACCCAACGGGCAGCCGCTCGCCATTTCCTCATTCTAAAAACCGGATTTTTTTTATACAGAATGCAGGATTAAAGCAATACACGGAAACTACTGTAAATCTAATTACCACCGATATCATGTGATGAAATGTCTTCTGTTATATATATCAGATTAGTCCTACATGTAATGGCAGGAAAGTCGCATTCTGATGCATGATGAGGAGGATGACCTGCTAGTATGTGAAAGAGAACATTCATTATTCTATAATGATGACTTTGTTTGAAGCATTTGCTATTGTCTAACCGAAAATACGCGCCTTTACTGTGCCAGATCCACCTTCTCTGCTACTCTATATCTATCACATTTATCATTTTTCCTTGAAGCATTAGCCACATGGGCCAAAAATTTTGCTGCTCTACCACCATGCTGAACTGTTCCCTGAATTTTCACGTTTTATCCCCATATATACAACGTACTAACAGGAGAAATCTCGAACACACTCGACCATTTCACGATCTTCTCACAGCCCAGGTCTAGTTAATCAAACACATATCGGGATATGATCTGGCTCAATCTGACGAAGTCTTGTTTGTCGAATGAGGGTTGAGCATAAGTCGTACGTAAATCGTAAAGAGATCGAGAATGGTCGAGTTTTAGTCGTGTTATATCGGGTAAAAGTCGTGTGTACATCGTGAGCTAGCTCGATCAATGAATCTTATGACGTTGATCGTGATCGAGTTGGTCTGATCGGCGTTGTAAACCTAGCATTAGGAAAAGTTCTTTTATTACACAAGAAAAACACCCATCTAATTAATTTATAAATATTAAGCTAGGCGCAAGCAGTTTGGTTAATTTTTATAGCGTGTTGATCATTTGACGATTATTAGAGTACACTTCGAGTTAATGAATAGTTATGTCAACATTTATTCATTCAATTGGTCAGGAATCCAATCTCATCACCACTTATGATATTTGAGGCGCTCGTTTCTGTATTTAATGATACAAAAGTTCCTATCTCGAAAGTCCTGTATTACATGTTTCTAAATTTGTAGTAATACTATCACGATCGCTAAAAATTCATTTTGATATGAAATAACTAAATACCGAAGTTACTGTGAATTCAATTTCTGCATATGCGCATTTCGACAACTTATGTCTCTTCATTTCAGATAAAATATAAATGTTTGGAAGGCCATAAACTCAAAGATGTTAAAAACTGAGAGAGAACAAATAACCAATAAGAAATGATTTTGTCATCCTTGAAGAGGAGTTCATATTAATTATATAATACAAACGGAAGATTTTCTGCGTTATCTTTCAATATATATTTCCGAACGCACTCTTAACACGATACGTAAAGTTATTTCGGAAATGATGACCTTTACAAGCAAAACGATGACGTCCAAATATTTGTTTTATTAGTTTAATAGAACATTTGTATGGAGAATGGAGAAGATAACAGGAAATACTTATAATGGCATAAAATTAATCTCATGGCACAATTCACCATGGATCTGGACAAGAAAACCAATGAAAATGACACATGCATAGTACATGTGGAAGATGCAAACGGTTTGATATTCGTCTACGCGGTTTTTCTGATGTTTAAATCAAGCATGATCTACAGCAAGTCATTTTAGAAATTTATTCCCAATTTCTTACTATTTAAAATAGCCTTTTTAATATTTAAATTACTTTTTTTATATAAGGGAACAAAATACATTTTTAAATATACATTAGAAATGATTTTTTGGTAAAAAAGGTCCTTTTTTTCATATTATGCCCACACAGTAGAAGGAGAACTCCAAATAGCAATCGGAGGGAAGATAATGATAAAAGAGACCAATTGAATAATCAAATTTAATCTTTAATATTAAAATGCATTTAAAAATATATTAAAATATCGCGATTTTATGGTAACGCTTTGAGTGTCATTTAACAATAACTTATATTGCAATTAACTTCATTGTTTCATGTATGAAAAGGGTGAAGTTTATACCTAGACTTGCATGTAAGCCACGCCTGATACATTTCTTTTTCTTTTTTCTTTTTTTTTGCAAGCAAAAACCATTACATATCCTCTAGCGTCAATCGTGCGTGGCAAACTTTTCATTTAAAGGTATTCTTCCCTGACCAATTTCAATCAAATTTGACCACAATCCCTCTTTATAAATTGTATCGGAACATTTTAAAATTGGACACTTTATATGACGACCCCTTTCAAAAAAGTATCTGACATGTCCGAATCACATCCAGGTCGTCCTGTAGGGCCCTTCCACGAAATCACGCATAGGTTGTAGGCATTTACGTATAGAAGTAAGTGAGAACCGAACCGTCAGTCCAAAAAGAACAATCCAAGGACAATGGCAACGTAACAAAGACATAACATGAGCACGGCACCGAAAAGAAAATGAAGACACGCACATATACAAAAATGAATAACACTGACCCAATAAAAACCATGGGTGAGATCAAGCGCACCGGTAGAGAAGACACCCGCCGCGTTGAACATGTCAAATCCGGAAATCATAAATCACGCAATGTGCCATTTCACAAATCAGGATACAAAAAAAATCTTTCAAGGATAACATGACCCCTCATTCAAAATGATTGTTTCACTGGGAACAATTTGCAGAATGATACATATTCAAACATATTCAAAGATAACTAACACTGCTAGCCAAGTAAGATCAGAACTTACGGTTACAATAGTCCTAAAATAGTGTCTTTATTAAAGGTATACGACAGTACATCCAATAGGAATGACTACTCTTTCCAGAAACATCGCTTTGTGCTAGCCATGGTTTAGGTGACCAATACAGACACTTTCGAGCATCTTGCTTAATTTTTAAATTCAAAGCAAATATCAGGGGGAAATTTTCCGCAGAAAATGATTAAAAAAAAGGAAATACCTATAAAATTTATAGTTCAATTTCATGCGCCAATAGCAAACGTCAATTTTACGCATTTTTTTATTTTACTTTTATATATAACATGATGTTTTGGCATTTAGTACATTAACACCTGATAGAGTCTAGGAAATTTGAAACCAAACACAATGGTCATTCTTGCATACGTAATAATAGGAGTTTTAGAAATTCGAAAACACACTAAACTTGTCAGACTGTGTATGAGGACAAGTATAGCATAGTGTAACAAAATTTATACACTGGTTAAAAGTTCACCAAGATACTTCAATTGATGTCTTCATACCTTATACAAGGTAAAGAATATTGGCGTACAAGGCAATTTTGTAAATATATTAAAAAGTATGTATGATTCCGATAAACTATGTGTACGAACAGGAGACAATCTATCAAAATCATTTTCTCCAGCTACTTGTACTTAAGCCCCAACCTATTTAATGTGTATATAAACGATCTACCCAATTGTTTTAATTGGGAAGATGATACGGTCTTCCTTGATAACAGTGTTTTTAATTGTATGTTATATGCAGATGAGCTTATATTTTTTTCAACAAGTCAAAAGGGATTAGAGTTGTTTGATAAAATTGTTCTCCTTCTGCGACATTAATGGACTGAAATTAATGTAAAAAAAGACAAAAATAATGATTTTCTGTAAAGGAGGAAAGCTTCAAAATGCTAAATGAATTGACTTAGAGACGCACGCTCAGATACAAATATCTGGGTATTATATTTTCTGCGTCTGGAACCAAGATTCTCACATTACCAAGAAGACCTCTATTAAAGGGGCCTTCGTGCATATTCATGATGAGCTAACAAAATGTTTTGAAAATGTCCAGCTAAATGCAAAAACATAATTACATTTATTTGATCATACAATTAAACCAGTATTGCTTTACGGTTCTGAAATATGGGGTACATTAAATTATCCTTCATATAATAACATAATTTTATCCCACGTTTGCATTGTGAGAGACTGCACATTATGTTTCTTAAAAACGTTTGTGGTACGAACAAGAAAGCAACCAATTATGCTATTCTTGGAGAACTAGGGAGGTTTCCTATATATATATTGATGCAGTACTTAACTCTGTAAAATATTATACACAACTAAGAGACCGAACGGATAATAAACTTGTTGACAAAGCATTTAAAGCTGGATCAATGATATTCATACATTTATTTAAAAAAATGCTGGAATCCCTAGCCCTAAAAATAATGAATTGCATCAAATCATAAAGGAAAAATTACTTATTGAATTTAAAGAGAAATGGAGATCTGTTTTATCAGAGAGTGAATCCCAACAATCAGGGAAGCTCCGGACATACGCGTCATTCAAGGTTATTTTTGAGATGGAAAAATATTTCGCAGTTATAAAAAATCCCCAAATTAGAAAATGTTTTACTCAATTTAGAATCAGTGCTCATTCCCTTGAAGTTGAAAAGAGAAGATATAGAAAAAGAAAAACGAAAGTGCACACTATGCAATGGTAATGAAATCGAGGACGAATTCCATCTTCTATTTACATGTCCTCTATATGAAAACAAACGAAGAGAGTTTGTGTGCAGTCTCAACAGCAATCCTTAACTATGCCAATCTGTCAGAGAGGGAAGCATTGGTTTGGCTTGATCAATGAAGAATAAGATATTAAAATAAATCTATCAAAATATATTTATGATTGTTTTGAGATGAGAAAAAAAAATGTTGTACAGTGGTAATTAGTAATAAGAATTAATCGGTAACGTTTCTCCCAAACTACAATAACCAATCAGCTATCAAACAGGTCCGTCAAAAACATATTTTCCTCACTTGCAGTGTGACGGGTGCTGTTAACAGAGCAGGACATGCATACCCTTCCGGAGCACCTGATGTCACTCTCAGTTTCACTGGAGTTCACACTGTGAGTGCCTTTGTTTTGAATGTTGTAATTTCTGTTTCTGTGCTATGTATCTGTCTAACGTCATTGTTTTTTTTTGTGTGTCTAACGTCATTGTTTTCTGTGTTCTCGTCTTGGCCGTGTCTTTGGACTTCGATTTTTGTACATCACTCCTTTGTTCCTTCGGTATTCTACTGCCGTTGTCCCAAAGGGCAACTCCATTTATAATGATATAATTCATTTGTATTCATTTTGTTTGTATTCTAGTCATTATGTCCGTGTTTGTAGATACTGTGTTTGTAATCTTTAGTTTAGATTTTCTCTCTTTATTTTAAAAAATTATTTTGCCTCTCGTGGGCACCAAAATTGGAATTAGAAGATAACTGTATTGTATTTGAAGATTTGGAGGCATCAGTTGGAATTTGATGGTCGCAAATTGAGTTTACTGGCGACGCGTTAGCGGAGCCAGTAAACGGATATTTACGATCATCAAATCCCCAATTGATGCCTCCAAATCTTCAAATACAATACAGTTATCTCCATTCTAATGTAGTTGAACATATTAACAATTATTATTGAAATCAACATCAGAAGGGCGAATTGCAATATTACTCCACATTGAAAATAGTTCCATTCTATAATGAACAATAATTCATCTATTTTCGCCTGGATTTTAAATAAAATCGGAGATTTAATTATGTGATATAAAATAATTCATTTTATCCAAATAAAAACAGTTGGCATGAACTTTTTTTTTCAAAACCAAAAGTTCATGTCATTTTTCTAGGGCAATATGGCGTCGACAAACCGGGTGCCCCGACTGTCAGCCAGAGACAGGATATTTTCAATTTATTGAGGATCACCGGATTGGGAAATATGAGTTGTTTTCTGTTGAATGTATTTAGGAACAGTTGAACAGGCGATTATTTACTTGTCAAAATTGTGATAATCCATCACTTGTGAGTTGTGCATTCGGTCTCGGAGTGAAATAGGCCTAGAAAATTTCTGTATCCCCATTGGACATTCAAAGGGACAGCCTTATCAAATGGATCATTGTACGGATATTTACACATTGATACACATTACCATCATTTTATTACAGTTATTTAATAATTCTGCAGTTTCAAGGCTAAAAGTCTGGAAAATGTTCGTGGGTTAATTTACAAATATTTTTAACTGTGGACATTTGTCGGACGCAACACAGCTAATTTACATTTTGGGAACGATTGAGGGTATCAACGAAACTTTCTGGTAAGCTTTTTAATGGCAATGTCATTTGTATCGGAGATAATATTTAAATCGTTTGTAGCATGGGTGCTGTCGTCTGTGTAAATCATAACGCTCACCGAAATCTGCTTCTTGTTATCTCTGTCTCATTTATGTAATAAGACACTTGTCACTCTTCTCTTCGTTGTGAAAATTTTGTTACTCTCTTTCAAATGTGTGTCACCACAAGCCGAATGTTTAAACACAAACACAGAAGTGGAAGCGATGTGTATTGCCTCCATTTTATTTCATAAACAAACGCGTAAGAATCGTGTCAATTTCAGGAATGTCAACCGTGAAATCTTTACCTTGAAAATTATAGTATTAACCAATCAGATAACAGGATTAATGACAAACTACATTAGAATAAAGAATTTACTTACTTACTTATGTACCTGGTTCTACAAACACACGAGAAATGGTTGAATGCAATTGATGAAGAAAAGACAACAGGAAACACTGACAATGGCCGAACATTACAATCACATGCCAAAATCCTCCAAGGAACTGTTCAAACATAGACAACAATAGGAACTCGGGATAGCCGGACTTGGTACCGGCACTAGCAACAGCTAGCGGTAGAGTTAAACCGGTTTATGGGTACCTGAGTTTAAGCTGTTTTTATTGTATTGTCACTGTTGCCTTTGCAATAATCATTGCATGCTTGTGTCATTGTTTAAGGAAAGAATGGAGATCGAATATCAAGATCAGTGTATCTGCTACTTAAAGCATCTCAAGCTTATTACTTTTGATTTTGGCTCTTCATTTATGCTGCAATGGTTTTATATATAACAAAATACCGAAGTTACTGTGAATTTAGAATCTGCTTATGCGAATTTCGACACACGATGTCTCTTCAGTGCAGATTAAATCAAAACATTTGGAAATCCATAATTCAAAATATGTAGAAAATGTAATAGAGAATAGGTCGGAGTCGGCCCCTAACTAAAGAGTAATCAAGTTCAGCGGAATAAACATCATCCTAGACTCCTAAGGGACCGACCATTTAACCGGAAGGGGGGGGGTTATGGTTTTTTTTTCTGGACAGAAAATTTTTTTCGCGCTTCGTGCGAAAAAATTTATTTACTTTTGGTACGCGTATCAACAAAATATTTTTTTTCAAAATT